>SJYC01032524.1:0-13340 GCA_006408675.1 Madoqua kirkii | reverse complement strand
AGCTCTGGAGAAAACAATGACCAAGAATTAAAATAAAGAGAGAGTATAATTTATTTAAGACCAGACTTTACTTATAAAGTAAGGAATTATAAAGATCATTAAAATAAAAACCTAGTTCTTTTTACAAATGCCACTAAAATAGATAAGACTGATGACAAAAGAGAGAAAAGTTCTATAAATACATTATTAGTAATAAAATGTAATATGACCCCAAATAAAAAATTTTTTAATGATAATATCAATATAGGGAGCAATTTCTTTCCAGTATGTGAGGGTATAAATTTAGACACTTGCCACCAATAAGCATTTAACCAAACAGATTTGATGAGGAAAATCCTATTTCAGACCTATTACAGGTCATCACTCTCAGAGTAACAGATAATGACCCTATTATTTTCTTAATTTGTTGCTGTGTACACTAAAACAACTCTAATTCAGGAAACTATATTCTATCTACTTTATTATTTAAATATAGGGATGGCGTTGTTGTTCAGTTGCTGAGTCATGTCTGATTCTTTGCCACCCCATGGACTGTAGCTTGCCAGTCTCTTCTGTCTTTGGGATTTTCTAGGCATGGATACTGGAGTGGGTTGCTATTTCCTACTCCAGGGCATCTTTCCTACCCAGGGATCAAACCCAGGTCTCCATTGCAGGTGGATTTTTTTACCACTGTGCCACCTGGGTAGCCCATAGTGACGTGAGGTCAGTTAATTTCCATTTCAGGAAGAAGAGAAAATAATGGTAGTTACATACCTAGGGGGAACCTTGGTCTTTCTTCCCACAACCTCCTGAGCTCAGAATCTCTGGAGGCTAAAGAACAGGATTTAACAAGTCCCTCTGGGATACCTTATCCTCTTTCCTGACTCCTCAACATATTCTCTATAGCTTCTGTAGATCCTGCTACCTGGTCTCACTGTATGAATTGCATTCCTTGTGGTGATGATGGAAAAAATATATGAGATACTTGTTCAGGTGAGGTGTAATATAAAACTCAAACAGTACTAGAGACGATACGTATAATATATGGGTCTCATGTGCCCTAATACTACTTAATGTATTTGGTGGGTTAAAGAAGGGGGGAATGTCAGAGTTCTTGAAACCAGAAACAGGTATAGCTCTCGAGAGCCCCCTTTTCCTCGAAGAAACAGGCAGTGGTGTGCCATGGATCTTTATCCCTCCCCTACATCAAACTCTCAGAAGTGTATTTAAAAGTAGTTGAGCTAGGAGAGAATCATCTGTTTTGAGAGCTATCTTGTTGCCTCTATGGAGACAATTTCTTTTCTCAGATAATCCTTGGATGAAAAGAATTTCAACACTGATTTACAGATGCTATTTATTATACTTTCTGGGTGTACTGTCACTTTACCCAACTCACGCTCGTCTTGTCTTCTCATATTTAGTTGTGAACTTAAAGTAAGTTTGTTATATTATCTAGCCTTTTTCCATTATACAATTTCAGATAGATTGTAATGAAAAATCACAGTGTTAAATGTAGTTGTTATTATCTGCTAATAACAAATTTCTTCTGTTTATGGATAGCTAGTAGAAAAATTTAAGTCATCATCTCTTTTAGAAACAACTAATATAGGTTATTACTTTGATGTATTTAGTATTGAATTTCTTATTTAAACTATAAGATAAATAGCTGTTTGAGAGATTTCCTTACAAACCTTTCTATTACCTCATGAAGTTAAGCAGTGTCTTCATGAAATAATGGGCCAAATTGACTACAAAATGAGTTTGTTACAGAGGCGTGTCCTAAAGATTTTATTTTTAACATGAACTTTCTTTTGTTGAGTCATTAAATATGAGAAATTTCATCTCTGTGAGTTCTTTTAACAGTCTTATCATTCCAAGCACGTTGTATACATCAGCAGACAGGGACTATCTTGTATATACTTAGCTGAAACATGTAGCAAGACACAGAATGTGTTCAGTAAATATCTGTAGATTTTATGTTTTCTGTTTTAGCTACTTGCAGATAGGAGGAAGGTGAGGTGCCCACTCGGTGATTCTTCTACCTTAGCTTCTTGTGTGCTTTATTTAGTATGTGGCATTTTGTAAATAGCATTGCTAACTTAAGTGGCCCCAAGTATTACAAGGAAGTTGAAGTGAAAATGGTTAACACTTTTCTATACATTGAAGGCTGATGAATCCTATAGTTGGAAAAGACCTTAGCATAACACAAGGAATTCCTTCTTGAATAGATGATCAATCAATCTTTGATTTAAAACATTGACTGACATAAAGTTTAGTACTAATACATCAACTAGTTTTCAAGGAGTGATTCTAATTGTTATAAAGTTATTTCTTAATAAGACAAAATCATCATCTCCCAGCAATTTCTACTATGAATTTGATTCTCCCTTTGAAGTAGGGTGGAGATGGCAATGGCACCCCACTCCAGTACTCTTGCCTGGGAAATCCCATGGATGGGGGAGCCTGGTAGGCTGCAGTCCATGGGGTTGTGAACAGTTGGACACGATTGAGCGACTTCACTTTCACTTTTCACTTTCATGCATTGGAGAAGGAAATGGCAACCCACTCCAGTGTTCTTGCCTGAAGAATCCCAGGGCCGTCTCTGGGGTCGCACAGAGACACGACTGAAGCGACTTAGCAGTAGCAGTTGAAGTAGGGTGAAAGTTTATAAACTTTTGTTAGGAACCCTTTCAAATATTAACTTATCAGAAAAATTTAATGGGAACTTATAGAGAATAACTGAATTAGAAATTTTTTTAGATTCCTGTTTGAGTGAAATTCAGATGGATTCTGGACTGATGAAGGCTATAGAGTCAGACAGGCAAGAAAACAGACAGTAGTTTAAAAGTTACAATGATTCAAATGTACCCTATTGTGGAATGATTTTTAAAAATGTGATAAGCCACAACAAACTGAAGATTCAGGATAAATAGTAATGTTTACATTAGAGTTGAGAAGATATAAAATATATAAAAGATTCTGTGACAACTACTTTACAGTTAGGGCTTTAGCTCTAATCTTGGATATAAATCAATATTTTTTAAATCTCAGGTTATGACCCATCACAAAATCATTCATCCAGCATTTTTACTGATGAAATAGAGTGAAATAATATAGAAAAGAAAATACCAAGTACACTACACATAGTGGGGATTCAAAAAATATATATGTGTGTATATATATACACACATATATATATATTCATGCATGTATGTTCCCAGCAGATGTTTTACTGTATGATATGGGGAAACTATTGGGAAAACTCAAGCATAGGTAAATATAGATATATGTATGTGTATATATATATAAACATGCACATATATATAAACATATGAATGTGGTAGGTATCTCTGTGTATATATGTGTATATGTGTAAACATACTTAAAGATATAGAGTATAAATATTAATATAGAATGTAAGAGGGGAAACAGGGGCAATGTAATGATCATGAGACAGCGTGATCAGAATACCCATTGTGGGTACAAAAATCAAAAGACAAAAGTCTCTACTTTAAACCTAACTGAAGTTGTAACAAACTGCTTGCCATGCTCTTGAATTAATTGTGTTATGCTTTCAGTAAAGATCACAAGCCCACAAGTAAGTCACTTACAAATGGCACAAATTTGTGAGACAGCCTGATAGACGAATCACTGGCATGTTCCTCATTCTTCTTCCTTCCTTCATATATAGATGTAAAGATAGTAGTGCAAATTTACACGCATGTATATATGTACACAGCAGCACAGGAGTACACGTGGGCAAACCTCTGATATAATCAGCACAGGCTGAGAAAAACTCCACTGTTATGAAGGCAATTTAAGTATTAATATATTTTGAGCTGTGATAAAAGTTGGTTTGGGAATAAAGATTCATGCATTGGAGAAGGAAATGGCAACCCACTCCAGTGTTCTTGCCTGGAGAATCCCAGGGACGGCGGAGCCTGGTGGGCTGCCATCTATAGGGTCACACAGAGTCAGAAACAACTGAAGCGACTTAGCAGCAGCAGCAGCAGCAGCAGTAGGACTTCCGAATACTGGCATTTAGCATACCACAGTGAAAATGTTTCCTTTGTCTCATGTGGCATGCGTAGTTTTCATTTATTAAATGACTAACAGGACAGAAATATCATTGAAGATGTTTTACTAGGGAATAAACAGCGATTGACAAAGATTCAGCATGTTAAAACTCTTCCCTTGGACATTCTGATTTGGCAAGATTCATTGTCTCTTTCACAGGGAAATGGAGGGAAATCAGACCTCTGTCACTGAATTCATCCTATTGGGGTTTCCCCTCAACACAAGGACTCAGACGCTCCTCTTTGGGCTCTTCTCCCTGTTCTATGTCCTCACCCTGCTGGGGAACGGGGCCATCCTGGGGCTCATCTCACTGGACCCCAGACTGCACACCCCCATGTTCTTCTTCCTCTCACACCTGGCCATCACTGACATGGCCTACGCCTGCAGCACAGTGCCCCAGATGCTGGTCAACCTCCTGAGTCCAGCCAAGCCCATCTCCTTTGCTGGCTGCATCACACAGACCTTTCTCTTTCTGAGTTTCGCTCACACCGAGTGTCTGCTCCTGGTGGTGATGTCCTATGACCGGTATGTGGCCATCTGCCACCCCCTCCGATACTCAGTCATCATGAGCTGGAGAGTCTGCATCAGCCTGACAGTGACGTCTTGGGTTTTCGGGGTCCTCCTAGCCCTAGTCCACCTGGTGTTACTCCTACCATTGCCCTTCTGTGGGCCCCATCAAATTCATCACTTTTTCTGTGAAATCATTGCTGTTCTCAAGCTGGCCTGTGCAGACACCCACATTAATGAGACCATGGTTTTGGCTGGGGCGGTGTCTGTGCTGGTGGGGCCATTCTCCTTGATTGTGGTGTCTTATATCCATATTCTATGTGCCATCCTAAAGATCCGGTCAGGAGAAGGGCGCCAGAAGGCCTTCTCCACCTGCTCCTCCCACCTCTGCGTGGTCGGGCTCTTTTATGGCACAGCCATTATCATGTATGTTGGGCCCCAATATGGGGACTCTAAGGAAGGGAAAAAATACCTTTTGCTGTTTCATAGCCTTTTCAATCCCATGCTCAACCCCCTGATCTATAGTCTGAGGAATAAAGAGGTCAAAGCTGCTCTGAAGAGAATGCTTGATAAAGAGAGAAGTTGACAACAAACTTAAAGAATAATAAAGTGTCTAAGTTTAAAGGGACCTAAGAGGTCATCTCATCCAACAACTACACAGATATCAAAACATGATCTACACAGACATCAAACTACATAGATATCAAAAAGTCCTCATACTGGGGCCCAACATACATGATAATGGCTGTGCCATAATTTGGTCACCTGATGGGAAGACCTGACTCATTTGAAAAGACCCTGATGCTGGGAAAAATTGAGGGCAGGAGGAGAAGGGGACGACAGAGAATGAGGTGGTTGGATGGCATGACCGACTCAATGGACAGGGTTTGGGTGGGCTTGAGGAGTTGAAGATGGATAGGGAGGCCTGGCGTGCTGTGGTTCATGGGGTAGCAAAGAGCCGGCCACGACCGAGTGACTGAACTGATACTGATAAAAGCGCCCAAAGGATCTCTCCTGAGCAGGCATTTCTTCATCTTCTTCAAAGTTTCCTAAGGCTGTCTTGCAGGAAAGCCCAGTCCACATTTCTGGCTCTGGTAGTGAAGCTAGTGCTGCACAAGAAAATGCAAATACCTTCCAAATAGCTGCACAGTGTGTATACTTTTAAAGTGCTTATGTGAAATATTCTGAGTAAGAAGAAACAAGTGTGTATATTTTTTGTTCTGTTATCAGAACTTATAGAATAAAGGAATAAAGGTATTTGTAGAATATTTAAGGTAAAGGAGTTGGGAGAGATTAATAACATAGTAGTTAAAAAATTTAAATTCAGCAACTATCGTCTCTTTCAAAAATTGGTTTACACTTGAAATATTTCTTTGCATTCCCATGATAGTGATGTTTCCTAAGGCATAACCATCTTAAATGAAGTAGAGCATGAGCCATGGCTTCAAGGGAAAGAGAATTAAGAATATAACTGTGATGCAATTAATAGCAACAGGAAAACACCCAATGATGTCATGCTAATAATATATAGACATACCAGAGCTTTCTCAGTCAGTTTTTTCTCTACTTGTGGAGTTTGGGTGGCAATCCATGGATTGTGGAGGTGAGAGAAGAGAGCAGAATGGAAGTAACATAGTCCTTCAAAGAACTCTCTTTTTTCCTCATTGGCTTGATCATGGGAAATGACCAAATGACCTTGTCTCTTATGGGAAATGATCAAAATTTGGAGAAAACACCCTAGCAAATAAGAACACAGTGTAATTGTGAAGATTATTTGACCAGGGATACTAGAGCTACATCTAATCAGAAATAATTTGATTTTAAATTGATATTTGAGTAAGTTAAATATGGCAGAAAGTGAAGAGGAACTAAAGAGCCTCTTGATGAAAGTGAAAATGGAGAGTGAAAAAGTTGGCTTAAAGCTCAACATTCAGAAAACGGAGATCAGGGCATCTGGTCCCATCACTTCATGGGAAGTAGATGGGGAAACAGTGGAAACAGTGGAAACAGTGTCAGACTTTATTTTTTGGGGCTCCAAAATCATGGCAGATGGTAATTGCAGCCATGAAATTAAAAGACACTTACTCCTTGGAAGGAAAGTTATGACCAACCTAGATTGCATATTCAAAAGCAGAGACATTACTTTGCCAACAAAGGTCCGTCTAGTCAAGGCTATGGTTTTTTCAGTGGTCATGTATGGATGTGAGAGTTGGACTGTGAAGAAAGCTGAGCACTGAATAATTGATGCTTTTGAACTGCGGTGTTAGAGAAGATTCTTGAGAGTCCCTTGGACTGCAAGGAGATCCAACAAGTCCATTCTAAAGAAGATCAGTCCTGGGTGTTCATTGGAAGGACTGATGCTAAAGCTGAAACTCCAGTACTTTGGCCACCTCATGTAAAGAGTTGCCTCATTGGAAAAGACCCTGATGCTGGGAGGGATTGGGGGCAGGAGGAGAAGGGGACAACAGAGGATGAGATGGCTGGATGGCATCACTGACTCGATGGACATGAGTTTCAGTAAGCTCCAGGAGTTGGTGATGGACAGGGAGGCCTGGTGTACTGCGATTCATGGGGTCTCAAAGAGTCGGACATGACTGAGCAACTAAACTGAACTGAATTAAGCATGAAATGCTAACAATTATGAAGTGATAGAAAATAGTTAAGAAGTAATGGAAAAGGATATATAGAGAGGTTTTTTTGTGTGTTTTTTATATCTTTCCTCAAATTACATAATTAAACCTTCTAAATAGTTAAGCTGTATGTAAAGGAATTATTCAAATTTTGATATAAGATCTTTTGTGAAAAAGTGTTTTTGAAGATGAAAACATATGAACTTCTCTCTTATAAAACAGCCCTTTTAAAGGATATCTGTTATGAAGGCATTTTATCCACTGCCAAAAAAAAAAAAAAAAAAAGGTTTAAAAATATGCACATTTTGAGTTCAGCTAGAGCTTGGTTTTTACAAAGGTCTTTCAGTTGCTATGTGTGCCACTTACCTAAATTCTCTGAAATTTAGTTTTAATATATATAAAAAGTTCACTGATACTAAGCCCACAGGTTTGTTGTGAAGAGAAAATGCCTATATACAAAATGCTTGCCAGAATCCATGACTCATAGTAAGAGCTCAACAAATGGTATTAACATCATCTACAACATAAACTTAGCATATCTTTAAAGAACAAGACCTATAACCTATAAACAAGACAGTAGCAAATTAGATTTCCCACTGTACTAGAAAGAACAAAGAATATTATAAAATTTAGCCTTTTACCTGATACAAAATAATTTATGAAGTCAATGACTCATAATGTCTTTACTTTGCAATCAATTCTCTAAAGAGATAATGAATAGTTAAAAATACATGAATAAATTCAGGTCAAAGTTGCTAAAATTCAGTCACATGTATGTACGCTCACACACACATTTTGTGCTGTTAGGTCTGGAAACGAAAACATGAAAAGAATACATTTTCTACTATGACTTCATTCACTATCTAGTGGGGATAATAGCAGATGAATAAATGAAATTAACCTTGCCACACACTAAATTAATTACTGAGCTCTGCAGAGGGTAGTGCTAATATAGCTAAGGAAAGTATAACTCACTTAGAGTGAGAGTGGCTAAGAAAGTCTTCCAGAAGAAGATCATGTTAAAGGATGTGTGAGAGTTAACTAGAAGTATGAGTTGGCATGGCAGAAATATATATTCTGCATAAACAGTGGAAGGAGCAAAAGCCCAAAGGGAGTAAGCAACATGTATGGGGTGGGGGAAACTACAAAGCTCAGGGTTTTTTGACAGAAAACCACAAAGCAAGGATTAATGAGAAGGAAGGTTGGAGAGAAAGCAGCATGGAAACACTCATATTCCAAGCTACTGATCCTGGTATATGTCCTGTGTGAAATGTGAAGCCATTAAAAGGTTGTAAGTATGAGAATGTCAAGTAGACAGACCTTAATTTAGGCTGATTCTAGGGCTGTGTGGAGCAAGGATTTGAAGTATCCAAGCCGGTATCAGAGAAATCAACTTAAAAGCTACTACCAGCCCAGGCAAGAAATGCTGGCTAGATGATGGCCTGGAGAAATACACATAGGTTAGAGCAGTAGTGATGGACCTGAGAGATAAGAAGGGAAAATGTTGTTGTTCATTTGCTCAGTCGTGTCCAATTCTCTGCAACCACATGAGCTGCAGCACACCAGGCTTCCCTGTCCTTCACTATCTCCTGGAGTTTGCTCAAACTCATGTCCATTGAATTAATGATGCCATCCAACCATCTCATGCTGTCTCACTGCCTTCTCCTCGTGCCTTCAATCTTTCCAAGCAGCAGGGTCTTTTCTATTGAGTCAGCTCTTCACATCAGGTGGCCAAAAATATGGGAGCTTCAGTTTCAGCATCAGCCCTTCCGATCAATATTCAGGGTTGATTTCCTTTGGATTGACTGGTTTTATCTCCTTGCTGTCCAAGGGACTTTTCAGAGTCTTCTCCAGCACCATAATTCAAAAGCATTAATTCTTAGGCACTCAGCTTTCTTTATGGTCCAATTCTCAAATCCATACATGACTAGATGGACCTCTGTTGGCAAAGTAATGTCTCTGCTTTTAAATATGGTGTCTAGGTTGGACATAGCTTTTCTTCCAAAGAGCAAGTGTCTTTTAATTTCATGGCTGCAGTGATTTTGGAGCCACTTCGGTCTGCCACTGTTTCCATTGTTTCCCCTTCTATTTGCTATGAAGTGCTGGGACTAGATGCCATGATCTTCGTTTTTTGAATGTTGAGTTTTAAGACAGTGTTTTTACTCTCCTCTTTCACTTTCATCAAGAGACTCTTCAGTTCCTCTTCGCTTTCTGCCCTAAGGTTGGTGTCATCTGCATATCTGAGGTTACTGATATTTCTTCCAGCAATCTCAATCCAGTTTGTGCTTCCTCCAGCCCAGCATTTCTCATGATGTACTCTGCATATAAGTCAAATAAGCAGGGTGACAAAATGCAGTCTTGACGTACTCCTTTCCCAATTTGGAACCAGTCCATTGTTCCATGTCTGGTTCTAATTTGCTTCTTGACCTGCGTACAGATTTCTCAGGAGGCAGGTAGAATTATTTAAGTCCCTGCCAGAGGCATCAAGGGTCCAGGAGAGCTGTCTCACTGCTCCTGGATCCAGACACAACAGTTCTTGAGTGCTTATCTCTCCTTGCTCAACCTTCAGTTCAGTTCAGTTCACTTAGTCTTCTCCAGCACCATAATTCAAAAGCATTAATTCTTAGGCACTCAGCTTTCTTTATGGTCCAATTCTCAAATCCATACATGACTAGATGGACCTCTGTTGGCAAAGTAATGTCTCTGCTTTTAAATATGGTGTCTAGGTTGGACATAGCTTTTCTTCCAAAGAGCAAGTGTCTTTTAATTTCATGGCTGCAGTGATTTTGGAGCCACTTCGGTCTGCCACTGTTTCCATTGTTTCCCCTTCTATTTGCTATGAAGTGCTGGGACTAGATGCCATGATCTTCGTTTTTTGAATGTTGAGTTTTAAGACAGTGTTTTTACTCTCCTCTTTCACTTTCATCAAGAGACTCTTCAGTTCCTCTTCGCTTTCTGCCCTAAGGTTGGTGTCATCTGCATATCTGAGGTTACTGATATTTCTTCCAGCAATCTCAATCCAGTTTGTGCTTCCTCCAGCCCAGCATTTCTCATGATGTACTCTGCATATAAGTCAAATAAGCAGGGTGACAAAATGCAGTCTTGACGTACTCCTTTCCCAATTTGGAACCAGTCCATTGTTCCATGTCTGGTTCTAATTTGCTTCTTGACCTGCGTACAGATTTCTCAGGAGGCAGGTAGAATTATTTAAGTCCCTGCCAGAGGCATCAAGGGTCCAGGAGAGCTGTCTCACTGCTCCTGGATCCAGACACAACAGTTCTTGAGTGCTTATCTCTCCTTGCTCAACCTTCAGTTCAGTTCAGTTCACTTCAGTTCAGTCACTCAGTCATGTCCTACTCTGCGACCCCATGAATCGTAGCACGGCAGGCCTCCCTGTCCATTACCAGCTCCCGGAGTTCACTCAGACTCAAGTCCATCGAGTCTGTGATGCCATCCAGCCATCTCATCCTTGGTCATTCCCTTCTCCTCCTGCCCAATCCCTCCCAGCATCAGTCTTTTCCAATGAGTCACCTCTTCACATGAGGTGGCCAAAGTACTGGAGTTTCGGCTTTAGCATCAGTCCTTCCAAAGAAATCCCAGGGCTGATCTCCTGCAGAATGGACTGGTTGGATCTCCTTGCAGTCCAAGGGACTCTCAAGAGTCTTCTCCAACACCATAGTTCAAAAGCATCAATTTTTGGTGCTCAGGCTTCTTCACAGTCCAACTCTCACATCCACACATGACCACAGGAAAAACCATAGCCTTGACTAGACGGACCTTTGTCGGAAAAGTAATGTCTCTGCTTTTGAATATGTTATTTAGGTTGGTCTCTGCTTTTGAATATGCCATCTAGGTTGGTCATAACTTTTCTTCCAAGGAGTAAGTGTCTTTTAATTTCATGGCTGCAGTCACCATCTGCAGTGATTTTGGAGCCCCCAAAAATGTCTGGCACTGTTTCCACTGTATCCCCTTTTATTTGCCATGAAGTGATGGGACCGGATGCCATGATCTTTGTTTTCTGATTGTTGAGCTTTTAGCCAACTTTTTCACTCTCCACTTTCACTTTTGTCAAGAGGCTTTTTGGTTCCTCTTCCCTTTCTGCCATAAGGGTGGTGTCATCTGCATATCTGAGGTTATTGATATTTCTCCTGGAAATCTTGATTCCAGCTTGTGTTTATTTCAGTTCAGCATTTCTCATGATGTCCTTTTCATGTGATGTTTTTATGCAGTTGCTTTGCACGTTGTTCTCCAGACAGAGATACTAATGGGACACGTCAGGGAAATATTCATATATTTTGAGGTTTATTCTCATTGTATCCAACAGCTCCCTGTCTGTGATTTTAAGCCAGAACAGGAAACCCAGTATATATATGCATCTGACCAGCAATGTTTTCTTACTTGTCTTCCTTTTTCTATTTCAATGGGACCAGAAGAACAGAGTTTGTTACTTTCTGAAAACAGAGAATGCCCCTACATCTTAGGCTGGATTCTCTCTGCCACTAGATTTTTGCAACTTCAGTAGCTTCATTATCCTGGGTTCCCCCAAAATAAAAGCTTATATATGTAAGAAAATGTTAGTTGCTCAGTCATTTCCCACTCTGTGACCCCATGGACTGTAGCCCACCAGGCTCCTCTGTCCATGGAATTCTCCAGGCAAGAATACTGCAGTGGATAGCCATCTCCTTCTCCATGAGATCTTCCCGACCCACAGATCAAACCCAGTTCTCCACATTGCAGACAGATTCCTTACATCTGAGCCACCAGGCAAGCAGCAGCATTTAATGATAAATAAGGAAAAAGAGGAGTGAGACAAGAGTTGGGAGAGGAAGTTCAAGGGTGCTTTACTGATGCTGGCATTACTTCTTGGTTTTAGAAACAACTAAGTGTCCTGCTTCATGGGACTGTCTTATGAGAAGCCTTATGAAATATGTCTCCTGGAACAGTCCATCCAAGAATAGATCAGGAATAACTTAACTGCTTGATTCTCTCACTGATAAATGTGTGTCTCACTCCATGGGGTATTAATTATCCTACCTTGTAGGTTATATGTGCATCATGGCCACCAAGGAGTCCAGTGTGACTTTCTCCAGGGGTAAAGGAAAACTTTGGCCCAGGAAGCAAGAGACATGCAAAGTTACATGAGGTGAGGTGCTATTGTGTTTTACTCAGTCAAGCCAACCAGGTTAGACCAGAGTTAGTCACGTGGATGGCTGAGATGCAATAAGTGGATGAAGATTCCAGAGAGCTCAGACTGAGAGATGTGAAGAAGTGAGACAGTGATATCTGCCACAGGGTTAAGTCCCAGGGAGCTAGTCTTGATTTATCCATGAAACACAATGAATTTAGAAAGAGTCTGCTATGTTTTTTGACTTTTATATTGGCATGGACTGTTTTTGACTACTTTTATGATTGCTATATTGGTATGGACTCAAAGCCTTTATTCTAGCTGTCAAAATAAGAATATGGAATGACTGAGAATGTGACTGAGGCTTGTCCATTATAGTTTGTATAGAATGTACTTCTGTGCTTAAATATGAAGCTACAATGAGTTAATAAAAGCTATATTGATGAATTTATCAATTTAGAGCTTCTTGGAGAAATTTGTGTTCATTTTTGTGGATCAGTATTGCAAACACAGCATCACAATTATCTAGCAGCAAAAAAATTCAGTAAAACTACATGACAATGTATTCATAATGGTAAGAAGAAGAAAGAAAGAAAAAAGAATGAAGGTAAGAAAACTTTCTTAGAAAGCAAACTGCCTTTCAGTTAAATTTCAGTATTCATTATCAAGCTTTCAGTTTTTAACTGTCTCTGTTATAAACAAATAGAGCTTTTTAGCAACTAAATTAAAGCTGTTTAACAGCTAAGTTTTTCAAATGTTTCAAGAATTTGAAGTAGAAAAACAAAAACTTGAATAGAACACAAAATTTAAGCTGTTCTTTAAGCATTTTCAGAACACTTTAAAATTAATTTCCCCAATATCATCATTCATATAAAAAATATAAATAATAAGGAAATGTTGAAGTTAAAAAGAGTTACAATTATCTGTAATTAATATTGATGACTTTTTCAATTGTATTCTCTCTTTATGGCAAGGCCTTAAGAAAATAGGTAACACTATTGTGTGTTCATAGGAGCCTAAAG
>SJYC01032520.1:0-10099 GCA_006408675.1 Madoqua kirkii | reverse complement strand
ATAAATAAAATAATAAGAATAATAAATTAACTTCTTAATATAATCCACAATTAAAATGAAATTTTATAAAATGTCACCATAAATAACAAATTTGAAATGCTTAGAAATAAATCTAACAAACGATGTACAAAACTATAAAGAGACAATTAGAAAAATTACCGAGGCACTATGATAACTAAATATACATATATATGATATGAGATATATCAGGCTCTTGAATTGAGAGACATAATATTGCAAATATTTAGTATCTCCAAAGTGATAAATATATTCAGTATAATTCTAATAAATATCTTACAATATCTCAGAAATGTGTGGGTATCTGCAGAACTTGAAAAGCTGATTCTAAAATATGAGGAGCAACAGCTAGACCAAGCACCATTACAAAGGATGAAGTACAAGGTGAGAGGATTTTACAAAATGTACTATAAAGTACAAATGAGTAAAACAGTGTAATCTTTATCCAGGGATTCACCAATAAACAAACTGAAAAAAAAAAAGGAAGGAAGCTGACTCATGACTTTATAACCAGTTGCTATATGAGTCCATATATGACATGGAAGATCACTGGGGAAAGGAAGGGCTTTGCAGGAAATGCTTCTGGTACTATTGAGTGACCATGTAGATGCTCAAGCATGCTAAAAAACCATTCCTAGCATTTTCAAGTCCTAAATGTCAAAGGCAAAACTATAAAGCTTTTGAAAATATGAAAGGGAAGGATTTTTAAAACAATGTACAAATGAGTCACCAGAGAAAACATTGATAAATTTGACTAGATGGGAATCGAAAATCTCTAATAATCAGCAAAGAGCTTAAAAAGACTGAGAAGACAAGACAGAGATTCCTATTTTACTGGGTCTTCTAATTCATCAGGTCTCAAACATGATAGACTTCAAATTTCTTCCTCTAAGACCAGCATATTTCAGAGCCCCACTTGTCAGAACTAAGTGAGTTTCTATCACACATCTCTGAAGTGTCTCTTTGTCATGACATTTTAAAGTAGCTGAAGTTTTCCTCCTTTGTATTTGTTCATAGGTTTATTTACAGTTCACAATCTCTGACATACAAAGTCACTATCACCAGAAGTATGCACTTTGTTGTCCTCATAGCTGTGTCTGCAGTAACTAGAGGAGAACAAGACACAGAGAAAGCCCTCCTTAAATCTCTGTAGACAGACTGACCAATAGGCATCCCCAAGTTTTCTTCTTAGAACCAAGGAGCACTCAAGTTAGGGTGGAGACAGGTACATATTTATTTTATAGTTTTAATTCTCATTTTTTAAACGAGAAGACCAAGGAATAGAGAGGCCGAGTAATCTGACTCGGAGAGTCAACAATTTGACCCAGAGTCATTGTTGAGGTAGCATATGAGAAAGTTGGTGCTGATGTTGTAGCCATGTGTTCTGGGAAATAAACTCACTCAGAAGGACAGAGCAGATAGTGGAGTGTGGTTTATTACACCGCGGGCAAGGCAGAGTCTCCTCTTAGCCAAGGACCCTGACCAACTTTTGTGAAAACCTTAAGTGTACTGCTGAAGCCCACATTCCCAAATTCCTTGAACCTAGCCTGGAAAGTGTTAAAGGGAGATACAATCAGGTTACAGCCATGATTCCTAATCAGAAGGGTCGGCTGGTTATACACTGTAGCCTACACCAATGGGTGCCATAAAGATTAAAAAGGTGATGGTCTACATAGGGGATTATTAGATTCTTTTTGGCGATGGGAAATCTTCATTTGGAATCTGGTGTTTATCAGCCTGGGAGTCCAGTTTGGCCATAGGTATGTTATCCCCGTGGCTACCAGGCACATGGTCCAAAGCTCACTGAAAGTGCAAGATGGAGTTTCCTTCTTTTTCAAGGTGGAGTCAGCTCAGTCTATTCCTTTCCTCCCTCATTCCCCACCCTCTTGATGCTCTCAACTTCCAGTGTGAGCATCACTCATCGGGATGTACTGCATTTTAGGTTTCCTGGTATATATTTGGGTAAATGAATTTAGCCTCTGTGATAGAGTTAACAACACATTGGAGAATACAAGGTCCACATAACAGAATCAACAGAACAACTATAACAATGGTTAATATAGTTTTCACCAATCACTCTTTACCCACGATAGAGCAGAAGTCCAAAAAGGAAGATTATCATCAGACATAGCTTTTACCTGACCTTTCATGTCATCTATTTACCATTGTCAGATAAATCAGGAATATATACACAACATTCACATTTAATTATACCACAGGTCCCTCCTTGTGCTGAAACTTATGGTTAGTCTCAAGATGATACCAGCAAGTCCTTGTAGCAGCAGTTGCTTGTAGAGCTTCATCTCTTTTCCTTCTTAAGATGATGTTGGTTTCATTGGGTGGGGGGGGTCCTTTTGTGTAGTCCACGCGGTGTCCTCTGGGTCTGCGTGGTGTGCTCTCTGCAGCCTCGTGTGGTGGCTCCAGGGAGTGACTCCTGTAACTTTAACTGCAGTAGGAGTGGCCAGAACAACAGTGTATGGACCCTCCCAGTGTGGGGCCAAGGAGTCATGTTTCTAGTCCTTGACCCATACCAGATTCCTGGGCACAAATCCGTGAATCTGTTCCCCAACAGGGAACAGCACCCTTTTTTGTACAAACTTAGTTACCTGATTTATTACCTTACCCAGTTGTTCCATCTGCTGTGAAATCTCATCTCCCCTTGCCCGAGGCAAATTTGTTGACACCTGTTTTACAATGGGAAAGTGGAAGAAAATGAAAGTGAAGTCGCTCAGTGGTGTCCAGCTCTTTGCAACCCCATAGACTGCAGCCTACCAGACTCCTCCATCAGTGGGATTCTCTAGGCAAGGGTACTGGAGTGGGTTACTGTTTCCTTCTCCAGGAGATCTTCCCATCCCAGGGATCGAACCCAGGCTTCCACGTTGCAGGCAGATGCTTTACCATCTGAGTCGCCAGGGAAGCTTTTACAATGGGAGGGGGCCTCCAATACACAATTTCATATGGAGAATAGCCACGGGACCGTGGGGTCATCCTGAGTCTGAGCAGAGCCTTTGGAAGGAAGTCCACCCAGGAGCAGTCAGTCTCTATGATCCACTTGGAGAGAGTCTCTTTTAAGTGTCCATTTGGTTCATTCCACCATCCCAGAACTCTAGGGCCTATATGCTGTATGTAATTTCCACTTGATATTTAGAGCTTTCAGTTCAGTTCAGTTCAGTAGCTCAGTTGTGTCCAACTCTATGCCACTCCATAAATCGCAGCACGCCAGGCCTCCCTGTCCATCACCAACTCCCGGAGTTCACTCAGACTCACGTTCGTTGAGTCCGTGATGCCATCCAGCCATCTCATCCTCGTTTGTCCCCTTCTCCTCCTGTCCCCAATCCCTGCCAGCATCAGAGTCTTTTCCAATGAGTCAACTCTTCGCATCAGGTGGCCAAAGTACTGGAGTTTCAGCTTTAGCATTATTCCTTCCAAAGAATACCCAGGACTGATCTCCTTTAGAAGAGACTGGTTGGATCTCCTTGCAGTCCAAGGGACTCTCAAGAGTCTTCTCCAACACCACAGTTCAAAAGCATCAATTCTTCAGTGCTCAGCCTTCTTCACAGTCCAACTCTCACATCCATACATGACTGCAGGAAAAACCACAGCCTTGACTAGACGGACCTTAGTCCGCAAAGTCATGTTTCTGCTTTTGAATATACTATCTAGGTTGGTCATAACTTTTCTTCCAAGGAGTAAGCGTCTTCTAATTTCATGGCTGCAGTCACCATCTGCAGTGCTTTTGGAGCCCCCCAAAACGTCTGATACTGTTTCCACTGTTTCCCCACCTATTTCCCATGAAGTGATAGGACCGGATGCCATGCTCTTCATTTTCTGAATGTTGAGCTTTAAGCCAACTTTTTCGCTTTCCTATTTCACTTTCATCAAGAGGCTTTTTAGTTCCTCTCCCCTTTCTGCCATAAGGGTGGTGTCATCTGCATATCTGAGGTTATTGATATCTCTTCCGGCAATCTTAATTCCAGCTTGTGTCTCTTCCAGTTCAGCGTTTCTCATGACATACTCTGCATATAAGTTGAATAAGCAGAGTGACAATATACAGCCTTGAAGTACTCCTTTTCCTATTTAGAGCTTTTCATACCTGTTGAATTAACTCGGCTACAAAGACAGGGCCATTGTCTGTCTGATCCTGTACTGGTTGGATAGCCAAGCTGGGGATTATTTTTGGAAGCAGACAGTGAGCCACTTCATTTGCTCTTTCAGCTGGGGTGGGGAAGGCCTCCACCCATCCTGAGAAGGTACATACCCTGAGTGTCAGCAGGGCTTAACGTCCACTTAGAGTGCCTTTTATCTGTATTCCTGGAGGTTTTTGTTCATGTCCCAGGGCAGCATTGCCCCTCCTCATTTTGAGAGGTCCTTTCTGCTTCAGCCAGCTGGTCTTGGGCTGGGGTATACTGTGGGAGAGTTAAAGTTCACTCAGGCATTTTTGAGAGTACTCAGGTTCTGATCGATCTCCCACCAGCAGGCCCACATTTCTCAGCCGCATGTTTTGCGGCTTTATCTGCTAGTCAATTTCCCCCTGTTTGTGGGGTATCTTCCTTTTGGTGACCCCAATAATGCATCACTGCTACATTTTCAGGTTCCCATACAGCATCTAATAGAGTCAAGATTACTTGTTTTTAATATCCTGTTGGCTGTCAGAAGACCTCACTCTATATAAAGCCCTGTGTACATGTGTACATGTAAAGTAGCAAAAGCATACCTGGAGTCTGTGTAAATGTTTGTCTTCTTGCCTTTTGAGAGCTGGAGGGCCTGGGTTAGAGCACATGGTTTGGCCTGTTGAGCAAACCAGGGTGATGGCAGAGAGCTGGCCTCAGCGATGGCTTCTTCCGTGATGACTGTGTATCCCAACGGTCGTTGTCCTTGTTTCGCCAGGCTGGTGCCTTTGTGTACAGGACCCACTCTGGGTCCGGGATTGGCTGGTCTCTCAAGTCGGGTCTGCTGGCATAAACTTCTTCTAGGATTTCCTTGCAATCATGTGAGGGCCCATCTTTTCCCATAGGAAGGAGAGTGGCCGGATTCAGGGCCTGACAAGACTCAATAGTAACGTGGGGATTCGCACATAACAGTCCCTGGTATTGAGTAATCCGGGATGTCGACAGCCATTTATGGGGGTCTGCTCACAGGAGAGTGTTGACCTCATGCGGGACTTTCATGATCAAATCTCGGCCCAAAGTAAGCTTGGCTGCCTCCAGTAAGGCAACCACAGCAACTGTCAGTAAACATCCCAGCCACCCAGGGGCAACATTGTCCAGCCGATTTGAGAGATAAGTCACGGGCCTGTCCCATGTCCCAATATTCTGGGACAACACTCCCATAGCCACCTTGTCCTTTTCAGTTACTTAAAGAGTCAATGGCTTAGCAAGGTCTGGCAGGCCCAAGATGGGTGCGGACATCATTGTACAGGGTTTGAGTTCTATTACCAGTGCGATTTGTTTTGCAAGCCTGGGGGGGTGGTTATCTTCCACCCAGACCTCAGGGAATTGTTGAGTTAACTCTCTCTCCCTCGACTGTTTAGCCCATTCGGTTTCCCTTCTGGGAGATCGTGCAATCTCCATTCATCTTGAGGGGTTACTGAGAAGAAGAGTAAATAGGTGGTTGAGCCCACACGAAGAGTGGGTCTTTCGTGGGGGGAAAGGTCACTTGTGCCAATTTAGACAGTAAGTCTCTTCCAAACTAAGGTATGGGGCATTCAGGGATGTATAAAACTTCATGAGTCCCTTGGTGTCCCCCCACCTGACATTTTGGGGGTAGGCTAGGGACACAAGGGCTGCATTTATCACCATCTGAGGCCCAGCAGCCTCTGGATCTATGAAGTCTATAGGTCTCGCACAGTTTTTTGTGGAATTCAGAGGATGATTCGCTTTCCCTTTGAATCACTTTGGAGAGTTTTGCCGTCCCCATAGGTTTCCGGGCCCCCTCTTGAGGCCTTGTAAACTAGCCGCTGGATATCTCTCCAGGGGGCCCCTCGCTTCCTCCGTGTTACAGTCCCCACCGGGCCTCGCATCGCGGTGGCTGGTTCTGCCCATGGCTGCGGGTGTGCAGTACCCTCAGGTGCCATTGCTCTAACCATTTTCTGGCCTCTGTTAGGAGCCTGTATCTTTCCTCAGTGCTGAAAAGGGAGGCTAGCAGTTGGATTATGTCATCTCATGTAGGGTGGTGGGTTCAAAAAATAGTTTCCATTAGGCTAATCATGGCTTGTGGCTCCCCTGAGTACAGTGGAGCATGTCTCTGCCAGTTTAAATATCTGTAGAGGAAAATGGCTGGTAATAATAGGCTACAGGGGGCTGATGGTAGTGCCCCCATGTGTCCTGAACCGGATGCTCTTGTAACTCTCTGAGGGGCACCTTTAGTGGGGTTCTTTCCCCCTCTTCCTTGGTGGAGCACAGCCTCTAATTCCTGTGTTTTCTTTCCCCTTCCCATCAGTACTCTCCAAGAGAGGTGGATACAATCTAGGAGATCCGGCTGGGGTGGAATCCTGGGGTCGTTGGCCAGAGGTCTCCATCGCTGGGATCAGAGCCTGCCAAAACTGTGGCTCTACGATCTCCGGGAGAGCTGGCGGAGGAGCAGCGGCTGCTGCAGGAACTTCACTGGGCCCTGGATCAGGCATTAAGCGGCCTCTGGTCCTGGTGGTGCACTGGGCTGTGGGCATGTCATCATCCAGTATGGGGGAGATCATCTCCATCCAAATGCTCTAGAATTTCTTTTTTATCATTAGTCATTTTGTGCCATTAATATTTTTCCCTTTCCCTTCTGGATACAAAACCTCGTCCAAGGAGGAGGGTCCTGAGCTAATCCTAGCTGTGAGTCAGTATATGGATATTGATCCGGGGTCCCAGCTCTGACTACTGTATAGACTGCTTCCACTATTTTTAAGTTCACAGCGTCTTCTGGCAGGCTTCCTACACCCATAGGGGGCCATTCGACCTCACAGAGTATGTGGAGCCGGTTAGGCATCATATTCACCCCATAGTCTCCTCCAAATTCCTTCTTTAAATTTTTAATCATGCACTCCAGTACAGTTACCTTAGATTCATTTCCTCCCATCTTACTTACCTTCTCGGACCTTCTTCTACTTTTCCTTCTCATCCTGTCTACGAAGTTCTCAGTACCCTATGCACTTTTGATATTTCCACTCAGTGAAACACTTAAATTGCCATTCCACCTCCTTCCTAATTGGGGTGAGAAAAGCGTTACCTGCCAGATGCCAGAGAGAGAAAGGGGATCAGCGTGTCTTCATCCGCCGGTTGGCATGGTCAAACCAGAACACCACGTGATCCAAGACTGTTTCTCTCTTAACTTTTAAAGTCCACTCTGCCTTGGTGGGCTTGATCAGGTGCAGATGAAAACACAGATGGGTTAAATAGCCCACGTCCCAGGCTGTCCCTGGAAAAGCCAATTTATACCCACTTATGTATTCCCCTCCCCTCCTTCTAGCCTGACAATTCTGAGGGTCTCAGGAATTTCATGGCAGATAGGACAGTTCCTAGGGGAGGGCAGAATACAAGCATACAAAGACCAAGTTTCTTCTAACAACCCCCTGGCGATTGCTTGGTAATAATTGTCCCTAAGATGGCATGGACACCACCTCCTAAATGACATTTACAAATTTCTTTCCTAAGTTCTAACACACTCGTCAACCTATGTACCAAGCAATTGCTGCCACCTGCCTATTCCAGGCTCCTGCAGGTCCGTGCCCCTTCTAGTCCCTCCCAGGGGGGTGATCAGGCCCCTTCTTCCACCCTGCTGGGTGGGTTCCTCCTCACCTGAGCACTCAGTTCCCATGCTGTCATCCACTAACTGCTAACGTAAAACGTCTGGGTGTTGAGAAGCAGAATCCTCCCAGAAGGGCTAGCGCCTTCCCTCCTCCAGAAGATTTGAGTCGCAAGGCCTCGGAGTAGTCCCAAATGGGACTTGTCTCCTCAAAGTGAGGAGTTTTCTGTTCAATGCACCAAATGTTGTAGCCACATGTTCCAGGAGACAAATTCACTCAGAGGGACAACGCAGATGGTGGATTGCAACTTAATTACACTGGTGGGCCCAAGGCGGAGTTTCCTTTTACTCAAGGATCCCGATCGACTTTTGTGAAAACCTTATATACCTTAAGTGTACTGCTTAAGCCCACATCCCCAAATTCCTTAAACCTAACCTGGAAAGTGTTAAAGGGAGATACAATCAGGTTACAGCCATGATTCATAATCAGAAGGATCAGCTGGTTATACACTGTAGCCTACACCAATGGGTGCCATAAAGTTTACAAAGGTGATGGACTACACAGGGGATTATTGCATTCTTTTTGGTGACGGGAAATCTTGGTATGGCATCTGATTTTTATCAGTCTGGGAGTCATTTGGCCATAGGTATGTTATCCCCATGGCTACCAGGCACATGGCCCAAAGCTCACTGAAAGTGCAAGATGGAGTTTCCTTCTTTTTCAGGATGGAGTCAGCTCAACCTGTTTCTTTCCTCCCTCACTAAAACATGGATAATCTAGATCCAGAGCCTGTATTCTTAATCTAATTATATATGCAAGTCTAGTTTACACCAAGAATCCAATGATTCCACACAATACATAGATATGTCTCTCCTCTGTCCCAAGGAGAAAGAGTTAGCAAAAATTACCAAAAGAGAATAAAGATAAGACAAAAGTAGTAAGAAAATAAGATATTTAATTCCCAAAACAATCTTCAAGAAAGAAAGCAGTATGAATATTTGTTTAGGGGAGCAATATGGTTGATAAACTATTTTAAGATGTTTTGGTGGTAGAACTTTTCTGGCATAACAACATTTAAAATTTATAAAGAAGCAAAGAGAAAGAAAGAAATAGAGGAAAACAGTAGAATGGGAAAGACTAGAGATCTCTTCAAGAAAGTTAGAGATTTCAAGAGAACATTTCATGCAAAGATGGGCACAATAAAGGACATAAATGGTATGGAACTAGAAGAAGCAGAAGATATTAAGAAGAGGTGGCAAGAATACACAGAAGAACCATACAAAAAACATCTTCATGACTCAGATAACCATGGTGATGTGATCATTCACCTAGAGCCAGACATACTGGAATGTAAAGTCAAGTGGGCCTTAGGAAGCATGACCACAAGCAAAGTTAGTGGAGCTGATGCAATTCCAGTTGAGGTATTTCAAATGCCCAAAGATGATGCTGTTAAAGAGTTGCACTCAATATGCCAGCAAATCTGGAAAACTCAGCAGTGGCCACAGGACTGGATAAGGTCAGTTTTCATTCCAATCCCAAAGAAAGGCAATGCCAAAGAATGTTCAAACTACCGCACAACTAAACTCATCTCACACACTAACAAAGTAATGCTCAAAATTCTCCAAGCCAGGCTTCAACAGTGCATGAACCATTAACTTTCAAATGTTCAATCTGGATTTATAAACTGCAGAGGAACCAGAGATCAAATTGCCAACATCTGCTGGATCATCAAAAAAGCAAAAGAGTTCCAAGAAAACATCTACTTTTGCTTTACTGACTGCACCAAAATCTTTGACTGTGTGGATCACAACAAACTATGGAAAATTCTGAAAGAGATGGGAATACCATACCACCTGACCTGCCTCCTGAGAAATCTGTATGCAGGTCATGAAGCAAGAGTTAGAACCAGACATGGAACAACAGATTGGTTCCAAATTGGGAAAGGAGTACATCAAGGCTGTATATATTGTCACCCTGCTTATTAAACTTATATGCACAGTACACCATGTGAAATGCTGGGCTAGATGAAGCACAAGCTGAAATCAAGATTTCATAACTTAAGATATGCAGATGACACTACCCTTGTGGTAGAAAGTGAAGAGGAAATGAAGAGCCTCTTGATAAAAGTAAAAGAGGAGAGTGAAAAAGTTGGCTTAAAACTCAACATTCAAAAAACTATGATCATGGCATCCAGTCCCATCACATCATGGCAAATAGATGGGGAAACAATGGAAACCTGTGGTCGCCCGCCTCGCCGATAAGGAGAACGCCACAGACAGGATTCTTCTGACACGCAGTTTATTGTTACAGCTCTTTTAGGAAGTGGCGAGGGCCCCGATGCAGGGAAAACGATTG
>SJYC01032519.1:0-14737 GCA_006408675.1 Madoqua kirkii | reverse complement strand
GAAAAGGGGATGATAGAGGATGAGATGATTGGATGGCATCAGTGACTTGATAGACATGAATTTGAACAAGCTCCGGGAGTTGTTGATGGATAAGGAAGGCTGGCATGCTGCAGTCCATGGGGTTGCAAAGAGTCAGACACAACTGAGTGACTGTACTGAATTGAAAGAGAAAATCTTTTTGTATGTCTTTCTCTTCTCATCAGGAAAGAATTTTCTAGAACTATTTCTTCTCAGCAGATTTTTCATTGTATTCCATTGGCCAAATTGGGTCAAATAGCTATCTCTAAACAAATCGCTGAAAAAGAGGGTGAAATTGAGAGCTTAATTTAGATCAGTTCTCTGTGATTCAGGGGTTTCCTTGACGGCTCAGATGGTAAAGAATCCGCCTGCAATGCAGGAGACCCGGCTTCAATCCCTGGGTCGGAAAGCTCCCCTGGAGAAGGAAATGGCAACCCCCTCCAGTATTCTTGCCTGGAGAATCCCATGGACAGAGGGAACTTGGTGAGCTACAGTCCACGGGGTTGCAGTGTCAGACACGACTCAACAACTAACACGAGCAGGCTTGTGACTCATTGAGGCCCCTTTCTCTGATAATTTCACCGTCGAATACCTGAAGAAGATCATTGCTAGGACAGCAAAAGGGGATAATTGCCATTGGGCAGACAACTGGCTGTATCTACTAACCAGTTTCAGTTCTGAAGCAAACTTTCTTAAATCTTGAGTAGAAGACTGAAATGTGCTAATGTTCTCATCTTTCAGTTTTAGAGATCCAGTTGATACTCTCTCAAAATAAGGCAGTATAGTTAGAGACCTAACGGCTACAATCTAAATACAGTCACACTTATATCAAGAAGATTGAGTTAAGAATTTTTGTAGTTAAAGGATTCTGAAGTAAATTAAGCATTTTAGTTTCATAATAGATATTTTTCCTTCTGCTATATTAAGAATATATATATATATGTATATATATTAAAAAAGCATGAGGAACATGAACCAATTTTTATAAAAATGTTTCTCATTATCTGTTTGCCTTTTTCTGTTTATATTTTTCTAAGAGCAAAAGAAATGAAGGATTCTAGTAACCAAATATGTGAGTGATATGGTTGTAATTCTCTGAATTGCTTATTTTCATATTGGGAAAAATATTCCCTTTACACATAAAAATGTCAAATTACTGTTCTAAAATATCCTATGATTACTTGGTGTTAAATTATTCATCCATCTGCCCTATTAGCCTGGCGTCTGTACATATTCATGAAGAAATCACTGAGATGCTGAGCTGTTAATCATAATGGCTAGTTTAGGTGATCTGATATGGAACACTTTTAGATTTTCCCTTAGAATTTTTCAGAATTGCTTTATTTTGTATTATGGAGCTTGTGTCCTTTTTACAATAAAAACACTACATTTTCCCCCCTAAAAGTGGGTGGAGAGAGAGAAAGGTAAAGAATGGTGGAGAATTTAAAGAAAGATGGCAACATGAATTCAGCTTTCCTGTTTACTCCTAGGATGTGAGTCAGGAATGCAGGTTTTGGCTCTCTGGATCAGTGATGTCCCTTCATGCCTTAACCTAAAAGATGCCTGATGTTAACGGTACATGATAAACACTTGATAAGGGTTAGCACCAACTCTTCAGCTTCTGAGTAAAGTGCAACACAGTGTGTGTTCCCATTAATCAGCCCAATGAAGGAGGAGAAATCCCTGAAGACATCCATGGTTGTTAGGGAAGCAGCACCCCACTTGAAGCCCATTCACCCACAGCACACCAGCCATGCCAGCAAGTTTGAATAGAAAACCCTTTATTAGCAATATTTTCTGTCACATGATTTTCTAAGCAAGAAGTATGAGGGACTCTTTAAAAAAGGCTTACAGCTGCAAGTAATAAAGGTGATGTTCACCAGTTCCCTACTTTTTGCCCCTCTGCTTGGATTGTTTGTGCCAATGGCTAAGACTTTCTACACTTTACAAACTCCTCAGCCACCTCTGATAAAGTACCCATCTCTGCAGAGACTGTTTTCTTTCTGTCTGGATTGGATGCTTTCTAGGCACTTCACCTGCCTTTATTATGTGTTGTACGCCTTAGTATTTTAATCTCATATATTTCTCTTTCCTAGTTTATTCCTTTGTGTTGGCAAAGCACATCCTACAATCGCTTCCTCTGGTTAAAAAGGTGTTGCCTGACAGAAGTTATGGTAAAAAGAGTCATCAACACTTATAAATTCCCATCATTTCTTATAACATTTATCTTTTTCCAAATACCCCATTGAAACAGTACATGATAAAAGACTTAAAAAAAATAAGAAAGAATTCAATCCTGTGTAGGGAGAATTTCTGTCTCAGAGATAGCAAAACAATAAAGTGATATTTAGGTGCAGCTATAGATATATATTTAACTATAATCTGAAAACACTTTTTATCTCTAAATTGGTTTTCATTTAATAGGTGTCCGTTAATGATTAAGCCAATTATGCCTTATAATATTTATTCTTACTAAAATATAAAATATTGATGAACATAAATATTAAATAAATACACAAAGTCTAAGACTTTTCAGAATAAATATTTTTGCCTAGCCAATTCAAACATTAAAAGTAAAAAGAAAATAATGGAGACAGATGGTTGTACCTTTTTGTATCTACAAAGCTACAATGACTGTCACCATACTATCTTCATCAAAATAAATAACATTATAATTGTGCTCAGTCATGTCCAACTTTTTGCAACCCTATGGACTGTAGCCCACCAGGCTCCTCTTGTCCATGTTATTTTTCAGGCAAGAATACTGGAGCGGGTTGCCATTTCCCTCCTCCAGGGGATCTTCCCAACCTATGGATCAAATCTATCATTGTCTCCTGTATCGGCAGGCAGATTCTAAACCACTAGCACCACCTGGGAGGCCCTAATTCAGAGGCTCTATCTGACTGTTGGCAAAGAAAATTGATTTTTCTGTAATAATCTGGCTTCACTTATAAAATATAGGAAAGATAGTAAAATTACTAAAATGTAAAAAGAAATTAAACACAACCTTAAAGGATGCAATCAGTGTTTTTAGTAGACTAGAAGAAGGGAGTCCAATTTGGTCTGAGATAGTTGAAGAGGCTCCATGAGTATTTTGAAGGATTAGTATTGTATTTGGAGTCAAGTGGGTAATATTGTGTTTGGAGTCAAGGATAAAATTGACTTGAAACAAGGAATAAGAATTCAAGAGAAGTACTGGGGAATTTCCTGGGGCTTCCTTGGTGGCTCAGATAGTAAAGAATCTGCCTGCAATGCAGAAGACTTGGGTTCAATTCCTGGGTCAGGAAGAGCCCTGGAGTAGGAGATGGCAACTCACTTTGGTATCCTTGCTTGGATAGAGGAGCCTGGAAGTCTACAGACCATGGGTTCACAAAGAGTCAGGCACAACTGAGTGACTAACACTTTCACTGGGGAGCAGTGCTTGAATGAATAGAGTGTGCATTGGAGAATAAGGAAGTAAGTAGACTGAGGCTATACTGGACACACAAGATTACCAGAAGAAAAAAATAACCCCAATTTGCCTCCTCTTAAATGTGTTTTTGTCTGCTCTCTATTACATTAAATATATGTCTTCTATGTAAAAGTGCTCCTTCCAACTCAGTTTAAGAACTAAGACACTCTAAAAACTAAATTAAGATCAAAACCTAGAAAGTTAGAACTATAAGGGCTTTGTAATCATCAAACAGTATCACTTAGTGCGTCAGAAGGAGGACAATTGAAAGAGACAGAGATTAAAAGAAAAGTGTAAATTTCAACTGTATGGCCTTAATCTGCAATGAAGAAATAAAAATGTATCTCTGAAATCTAGAGATGTTTGAAAAGGAGGGCCAACTAAAGGAGGTTAAGGAGAGGTATAGCTAAACTGCCAAGTCTATAGCTAAACTGCCACACAGAAATATTTGAAAGTGATAAAAGTGCAGTGATTACTTTGCAATATTTTCTGCATTGAGGGTACCTGTCTCCCTGAGATGATGTCTTAACAGTGTTCATAGCACTCCTCCCATGAGAGATCAAGAAATCACAGCTTCTCCTTTACGAACAGGAGGAGTTAGAGGTAGAACAACTTTGAGTCTAATAACATAAGCATTGAGACAAATTAATATATGACATGATCTTGATTGTTGTTTTGTTTTCTTTTTTAGTTTTCTGAGCCAAGTCTAACATAGTAGAGTAACAGCCTCATTCAATCTCAGGAAAATACAAATACACACAAATCCCAAACAAATGCCTATAATAATTCCAATGGCATACTGAAAGGACTAAATGAATAAATATGGGAAACGCATTCACTGGCTCACTCACTAGTGGGAAAGCACAGACACTTTAATTTTCTCTGGGGAGGACATGAGTAGAGCTGAAACACAAGCTTCTGTCCCCTGATCATTTTTCATGTCTTTAGGGAAGGGGTGGGTCCAAATGATAGAAAAAGCCTTCACTCTATCATAGAGTTCTGGGTCTGGGCTTCACCCCTCTATGAGGCCCCTGTGAGGAGAATCAGTTGTAACCCACCCTCCGTGTGAAGTTTCCTCTCAACCAGAGGCCACGTTGAAGAGGACAGCACAGATTCCACACGGTAAGAGGGTTCATTAGTCATCAGAAAGCTGGGCAGGTGGAAACAGGAAAGGGGGAGTGAATGAACCCATTGCCTTCAGGTATTAGAGACTCAAAGCCTTCCCCGTGTCCTAAACCTAACTTTAGACTGTGGCCTGAGGGTATTGCTGGGGACCCCTAGCTAGTGCCACTGGGCTTCCTTTGTGCTCAGCTGGTGAAGAATCCGCCCACAATGCAGGAGACCTGGGTTCAATCCCTGGGTTGGGAAGATGCCCCGGAGAAGGGAAAGGTTCCCCACTCCAGTATTCCGGCCTGGAGAATCCCATGGCCTGTATAGTCCACAGGGTTGCAAAGAGTCGGACACGACTGAGCAACTTTCACTTTCCCTTCACTTTACCTAGCACCATGCTGTGGCCTCGATGCCTCTGACCTCCCAGGACTCCTGCTCATGTCCCTTTCATCATCCTTCTGAGGCAGCTCTTGGGTTTGTCACGACTGTGTCAGACAAGAGGGGTAAGCTCCATGTAGGACAGGATCTGGCTAAAGGGCTACAGAGAACATCAGAGGACAGACGGCCCATGCGCCTCTTCTCCACAGAAAAAATCCTGAAGGCAGAGGCCAGTGGTTCGCTACCCAGTGTTTCCTGGCATATAGATTCTGTTCCTTATTTTAGCAGAGAAATGT
Organism: Madoqua kirkii; assembly: GCA_006408675.1. Classification (NCBI taxonomy): domain Eukaryota; kingdom Metazoa; phylum Chordata; class Mammalia; order Artiodactyla; family Bovidae; genus Madoqua; species Madoqua kirkii. Next base: position 9,484 of record SJYC01032519.1, on the reverse strand, counting down.
TATGACCTCTAACCTGCCTCTTTATGAAATCAGATCCAGAATTTACTCCCCAGTATTGACTTCCACTCCTTATAGCAAATATTTAAATTCTAAGGTGGCTTAGTGAGTTAATTCATTTAACTTTTCAAACATCCTATGAGTTAAGGTTTATCCACCCCAAATTTGCAGCTGCAGAAATGAAAGGACAGAGAGGAACAAAGAGATCACCAGCCTAGCCTACAACAAGCCAGGACTTGAACCCATGCGGTCAGGACCGGAGTCCATATCTGCTTTAATTAGCTACTCATGAAGATTAAGCTGTGTTGAAGTTACTAACAGAGAGAGTAACTAAATCTGAGTAATTGTGAAAATTGGACAAATCTGTACTTCCTCGGTGTTTTGGCTTTGACAACCCCAAGGCACATATTCGGAGAGAGTGATCTACAGAAACATTTAATTGGAGTCAGTGTGGTGTTCTAAATTATGTCCTGCTTTCTTTCATAAGACTTACTTTCTCTCACATTGGTATTTTGTCATAGCAGAACTGCAGTTTAACTATTAAAACCTGCATTTTCTTCTTCAATCCAGCAGTGAGGTTACTTTCAAGGATTTTTTAATTTTTTAAAATTCTATTCTGTTTAATTTATAAAAATCATAATATAAAAATTAATAGAAATGAGAATAAAGTAGTGTGTTTTCTATTTAAAATAAAAAATAACCAAAACAAGCAAGATAAATATGAAAGAATGTACATACCATAATTTTGTTGCCTCTTTATATTTGATTTATATTCCCAGTGATTTATATTCTCTTGGAATTGTGGTCCCTTTAATACAGTTAGTAAAAGCCAACATTATTTCTGGCTTCCCTGGTGACTCAGTGGGTAAGAATCCACCTGCAATGCAGGAGACGCAGGTTCGATCCCTGGGTCAGGAAGATCCCCTGGAGAAGGAAACGGTAACCCACTCCAGTATTGCATGGCATATCCCAAGGACAAGGGAGCCTGCTCAGCTACAGTCCTTGGGGTCACAAAAGAATCAGACATGACTTAACAACTAAACCACCATCACCCAATATTTATTTAACTCTTATTGTGTACCTGTTTAATGGTGTTTATTCTTATATCAGTCCCTTAGACCTTACTGCCACCATCTTCCAGATGAAAACAATGATGCTGAGAATCAATGGCTCAGGGTCACTGGTCCCCCTGCAGAGAGGGCAGTGGTGGGCTGACCAGTGCTGCTGGCCCTGGTCTTTTCACCCCTTTTCAGGGATTTTGCTCTTTTCAGTTCCTGCTGATTTTCATGCCATGAAAGAGCAGAGCGATGTATCCATGAGACCTTTTGCATCATTCTGTGCATTGAAGACTTTTCCTTAAGGAACAGCAAGATGGACACTTAAAGGCACCTTCATTTCAGGTATTTGATTTCTGTATTTGTATCTGTCACAGGCTTTCTCTCATAGGAAAAACACTCTAGCTTCTTGAACTGTGAAATTCAAAATGCAAAACCATACCAATATTTAAAGGGAGAAAAGTCAATTCCACCTTACGCTACCTTTTTCTACTTTTTTTGTCCTGACAAGTGAGTTGATCAACAGCTATTGTGTATAGACAGCACCATGGTAGAGCTGCTGCCTCGTGACTTTCCTACAAAACTGTGAGAAGCGCACTCGACATCTGGTGGTTTGTCTGAATTTCACACCTGATGAAAAATGTTGTGTCATAATTCATTCTATTTGTCTCCTTATTTGTTGCTGCCTCTTGAAAATAGGTTTCTTCTAAGATAATAGTTTCTTTAAAAATGTTCTGGCCAAAAATATTACATATAAAACTATAATTTCAGATTGTTTGAATTACCAACTTGGATTTGCCCAACAATTCTAATCATTTGGGAAAGGGAGGCTAATGACTTGCCTCTCCCTGTACCTGCTACCCTGGTGCCTGGTCTGGGTACAGTAGGAGCAGATGCTCACAACACAGCTGAGCCCACTGGGCTTTTCCCTTGTTGCTCTCCCAGGATCCATCTCAGGCCCACACAGGCTGCCTGGCCCAAATCCTGACTTAGCCTGTCTGTCCTTCAAGCTCTTACTCATACTTCCCCTGCTGGAGGTCTCCTATGACTCATGCAAACATTCTCTTTGGAAAGAAATACCCAGTTTCCTGTGTATATATTAGCCCTAATACTTGAATATGAGACTATTTCTGAAGTAATTTTAAAATTTTTGGTTATTACTTTTGTTCTTTCTTATTCAAAATGAACCTAAAAAAAAATCACAAGAAGTTCATCCTGCAGGTGTCCCAGAGATTAAGAGCTCTGAAACCCTCCCATTCAGCTTGAATCAGTGAGAGCAATCCACACAGTATTTGGTGTCTCCCCAAAGTGCCATATTCCATCCCATCGTTAAATTTGTATTGTCCAGGGACTTCCCTGGCAGTCCAGTGTTTAAGACTCTGCATTTTGACTGCAGGGGGCCCAGGTTCAATCCCTAGTCAGGGAACTAAGACACCACATCCTGCAAGGCTGCACAGAGCAGTCCAAAGATTTTTAAAATTTGTATTGTCCTGGAAATCGGCAGTTTCCCATTTCTTATTTGCTAATGGGACTAATTCAACTAGGATATATATCCTTTAATTATGCTCTGTATGCGTGAATTTTAAAATAAATCAGTTAAGAAGAAGCCAAACAATTTCTATCAGCTCAAATAAGATAACAGTTCAGTGACTTGGTAAGATATTTTATTGACCATAGCTTGCTGCTATTTGGGAAACTCTAGTGAAGTGAATACTCATAACTTTGGAAATTAGTGAAAGAGAAACAGCAAATCCGTGTAGGCATAGACACAGAAGTTCACATGCAGGAGGGTAAATGTCTCTGAAATTTGCAGTTTCATAGCACTCTGATCAGATGTGTCTTCTATTGAGCATATTGGTCAATCCCAGGAATATAAATAAGAGGCATCACAGAGGCAAACACTGGACTGTGTCATTCGAGTGGTATGCAGGGAAAGTGGAGGCTTTCATGAGTCCATCTTAGATACATGGTCCTTCTAGGAAGCAGTTTGATACTTAGTGACTTTTTCTAAGTAATTGATATAAAAATTCCTGGACTAGAGGACTGCTAAATTCCCTGTAGCTTCTCATTCTGAATTTACATGTATTGGTTTTATTACTGTTTTCAATGTTTTGGTTTTTAAACCTGAAATCCCCAGAAGCTACCTTACAGATAAAAAGAGCATTGAAATGTACTTTGGATGATAAAGGTCACTTTCTTTGATCTGTGCAACAGCAAACAGCTTTGTCTGTGCTCCTCCTCACAATTTTGGTTGATGTTGCAATAATTTTCAAGCTGATTTATAATCTATTTCTCCTTTTATTCAATAGAAGATCTTGATCTTTTTCTCTGTTTGGACAATTCAGGAAAAAAAATCTCTAAAGAAAAATGAGATTGAGGTTTTCAATTTCCCCTTTCTTGCCAAAAGTTAACTATATCATAGTCATGACTTATTCCTCCCATTTGAAGCTCTAAGAAAATCTACTCAAACTTAAGGTTTTGCTTACACTTGGTATTAATTGTTTTCAGCAGGAATAATGTGCAACTTTAGCCTTATATTGTTATTGTTGTTGTTCAGTCGCTGTCATGTCTGACTCTTTGTGACCCCATGGACTACAGCACGCCAGGCTCCTCTGTGTTCATTATCTTCCAGCTGCTAAGTCACTTCAGTCGTGTCCGACTCTGTGCGACCCCATAGATGGCAGCCCACCCAGGCTCCCCCATCCTTGGGATTCTCTAGGAAAGAATACTGGAGTGGGTTGCCATTTCCTTCTCCAATTATCTTCCAGAGTTTGCCCAAATTCATGTCCATTGCATCGGTGATGCTATCTATCTCATCCTCTGCTGCCTTCTTCTCCTTTTCCTTCAATCTTTCTCGACATCCGGATCTTTTCTAACGAGTAAGTTCTTCACATCAGGTGGCCAAAGTGTTAGAGCTTCAGCTTCAACATCAGTTCTTCCAAAGAATATTCAGGGTTAATTCCCTTTAGGATGGACTGGTTTGATTCCCTTGCTGTACAAGAGACTCAAGAGTCTTTTCCGGCACCAGAGTTCAAAAGCATCCATTCTTCAGTACTCAGCCTTCTTTTTGATCCAGTTCTCACATTCATAGATGACTACTGGAAAAACCATAGCTTTGACTATACTGATCTGTACTGGCAAAGTGATATATTTATTTTTTAATACATTGTCTAAATTTGTCATAGCTTTCCTTCCAAGGAGCAATCAATCGTCCTTTAACTTCATGGCTGCGGTCACCGTCTGCAGAGATTTTGGAGCCCAAGAAGGGGAAATCTGTCACTGCTTCCACTTTTTTCCCTTCAGCTTGCCATAAAGTGATGAGACCAGATGGCTTGATCTTAGTTTTTTGAGTGTTGAGCTTTAAGCCAGCTTTTTCACTCTCCTCATTTACCCTCATAAAGAGGCTTTTCAGTTTCTCTTTACTTTCTGTTTTTAGAACGATATCATCTGCATATCTGAACTTGCTGATATTTCTCCCAGCAATCTTGATTCCAGCTTGTGAGTCATCCAGCCTGGCATTTCACCTGATGTATTCCTCACAGATGTTAAATAAGCAATGCAGTAATATATAGCCTTGATGCACTCCTTTCCCAATTTTGAACCAGTCAGTTGATCCATGTAATGTTCTAACTGTTGCTTCTTGATCCACATACAGGTTAATCAGGAGACAGGTAAGATCGTCTGGTATTCTCATCTCTTTAAGAACTTTTCACAGTTTGTTGTGATCCAGATAGGCAAAGACATTAGCTTAGTCAATGAAGCAGATGTTTTTGTGAAATTCCCTTGCTTTTTCTATGATCCAGCAAATGTTGGCAATTTGATCCTCTGCCTTTTCTAAATCCAGCCTGTATATCTGGAATTTCTCAGTTTGCATATTGCTAAAGCCTAGCTTGAAGGATTTTGAGCATAACCTTGTTAGCATGTGAAATGAGTGCAATTGTTTGGTAATGGAAACATTCTCTGGTGTTGCTCTTCTTTGAGATTAGAATGAAAACTGACTTGTTCTAGTCCTGTGGCCACTGATGAATTTTCCAAATTTGCTGACCTATTAAGTGCAGCATTTTAACAGTATCATCTTTTAGGATATGAAATGGTTCAACTGGAATTCCATTACTTTGTTAGCAGTGATGCTTCTTAAGGCCCACTTGACTTCACATTCTAGGATGTCTGGCTTTAGGTTAGTGACTACACCATCATACTTTTCCAGGTCATTAAGACCTTTTTTGTATAGTTCGTCTGTGTATTCTTGCCACCTCTTCTTAATATCTTCTGCTTCTGTAAGTCTTTACTGTTTCTGTCCTTTATCTTGCCCACCCTTGCATGAAATGTTCCCTTGATATCTCCAATTTTCTTGAAGAGATCTCTAGCCATTTCCATTCTATTGTTTTCCTCTATTTTTTTGCATTATCCATTTAAGAAGATCTTCACACCTCTCTGCTATGCTCTGGAACTGTGCATTCACTTAAGTAGGTCTTTTTCTTTTTCCCTTGCTTTTCACTTTTCTTCTTTTCTCAGCTCTTTGTAAAGCCTCATCAGACAACCATGTTGCCTTTTTTCATTTCTTTTTCTTTGGGATGGTTTGGTTACTGCCTCCTGTACAGTGTTACAAACCTCTGTCCATAGTTCTTCAGGCACTCTGTCTACCAGATCTAATCCCTTGAATCTATTATTCATCACCTCCACTGTATAATTGTAAAGGACTTTATTCAAGTCATACCTGAATTGCCTAGTGGTTTTCCCTACTTTCTTCAATTCAAACCTGAATTTTGCAATAAGGAGCTCATGGTCTGAGCCTCAATCAGCTCCAGTTCTTGTTTTTACTGACTGTATAGAGCTCCTCCATCTTGGACTGCAAATAATATAATCGATCTGATTTCAGTATTGACCTTTTGGTGATACCCATGTGTAAAGTCCCCTCTTGAGTTGTTGGAAAAGAGTGTTTACTATGATCAGTGTGTTCTCTTGATAAAACTCTGTTAGCCTTTGCCCTGCTTCATTTTGTACTCCAAGGCCAAACTTGCCTGTTACTCCAGGTTTCCCCTGTATCCAACCTTTTGTATTCCAACCCCCTATGATGAAAAGGACATCTTTTTGGTGTTAGTTCTAGAAGATCTTGTAGGTCTTTATAGAACCAGTCAACTTATATTAAATGCTAGATTTTTAAAAATGAATGTCTTATTTTTTCCTGTGATAATGCACAGGTTTATTAAAAAACAAACTACAGTAAGCAAACAATACATACAAAATGTAAGACCCTCCATAATGCTACTCTCTAGAGTTATCAATTGAGATTTCATGTGTAATTTAAAGAATCTTCCTACATATATCTGAATAGGCCCTAAAGACATATTGTGTATAGATATGTTTGTATTTTTTTAATATAAATTTATTTATTTTAATTGGAGGTTAATTACTTTACAATATTGTGTTGGTTTTGCCATACATCAACATGAATCTGCCACAGGTGTACACGTGTTCCCTATCCTATTTTAAAATATAAATAGAATCATATTACACATACATCCTTTGACTTTATGTGGAAAAAATTTCATTCCACTCTATAAAGATCTGTATTACCCTTTTTAATGCATGACAGGATGAGACTGTTGGATAGCACCACCAATTCAATGGACTTGAACTTGGGCAAAGTCTGGGAGATAGTGAGGGACAGAAAAGCCTGGCATGCTGCAGTTCATGGGCCACAAAGAGTCAGACACGACTTAGTGACTAAACAACAACAATGGTATTGTATATTATAAAATTAGCCAAAATTTCAGTTTGTCTCCAGCTTTCAAATTTTAAATCAATTCTAAATTTTCAGTGCTATAAACTGGGTAACAGTGAGTGATTCCAACCTCTTGGTCTCTATGTTCCGTGCACATTAGACATTTTTCTGTTCCCATTGCTCACCAAGCCCTTCCTGCCCAAGACTCTGCCTTCGGGGCTCCCTGTGCAGGAAGCAGTCCGCTTTGGGTGTTGCCAGGTGGCGTTCCCCTTATCACTTAGGTTCCACCCTGTGTCTCCTCCTTCAGAAGGCCTCTCCCAACAATCCAGGCTAAAGGAGCCTCTCCAGACCAAGTCACTTCTATTATTTTCCTGTTCTTTTTCCTTCATAATGCTTTTCCATCAACACCTATTTTCTATTTTATTTTATTTTGTACTTTTGGTGTTTTAAGGGTGGTAATTAACCACGACATCTCTTTGCTTCATGCTAGGTTGTCTCTGGAAAAAAATATGAGGAAATGTAAAGAGACAGCACCTGGTTACGAGGCTTCTCAGTGTGATGTTGCTATCCGTCCCTTTCATGACCGCTCTCCTATGGATAGACCTAGGCACCGCCCAGGACAAGCTCCCTAGAGAGAACTAACCAATGGATGCTCCAGCTGACCCTGCTCCCTGTGACTGACTCAGAATCCAACAGAACAGCAGCAGGTGGTCAGCATGGTAACAGGTGATGAGGAAGCGATTCAGGAGATATGATGGCAATGATAGTTGCCATAACTGGGGAGATACTGCAACAACTAAAGACTCTTTTCATGACAGATTCTCAAATTTGCCTCTGTATTATATTATAAAGGAAAAAGAGAGAAGAGGTGAATAAAATGTAATTAAAAGGCAAGGTCATCTTTAAATACACCCACAGAGAATATAAATTCATTTTCACCTTTTGAATTTCATACTTGAAAAGGGTGCAGAAATGTTGCCTTGCTTAACTTGCTTAATTTAAGACAATAGGTGTGCCTCTGTTCATCTATCCAAATAACTTTTTACTTTTGCTTAAATTGCAGGATCAGGTGGTGACAAAAAAGTAAATAAGACAATAAAAATAAAATTGCAAACTCTGGAGATGGGAAAGAAATGGCAGAAGATGCTTCTATGGAATATTAGTCCACTGTTGAGAGGAGTCTTATGCAAAGTTTGAAATACTACAAAATTGAGAGGCTATTTAATAAGGGAATTCAAATCTGAAATAAGTGGATAGAAAAGCATATGAGAAGGTAAGTGGAAAAATAAGCAACTTGTAAATAACAAAGCATCATAAACATTTTATTTCTTGAACCAAGAAGATAAACAAGATTAGGAAATGAAATTACCTCTTACTACATATGGCCTGTCAGGGTTGTCTCTCTTCTAAGCACATTAATAATCAACACTCACACCTTTGAAGGGAAGCCAGGATACTTGAATTTTACAAAACAGTGCATGTCTGTATTTGTATGTATACTATTACACAGAGTATATAGTAATGCATTTATCCTGTTATTATATATTTTATTATCTATAATATGTTTTATATATCTTATTATCCACTGATACAAGGGGAATTTGTTTCTAACTTGTATGATCACACCAAGTTTGTGTATATAGTATATCTAAAAATAAGTTATAGAAAACCCACTCAAAGTAATACATTTCCAAATGCTCACTTTGTTACACTCAGAAGGGATTTTGTGTCTTGATTTCCCTGCAGCTCTGACCTTCCTACTGAAGCCTGGGGCTTCTCTGTCTCTAGCCAGGAGCATGGGAGGCAACCAGACACGGATCACAGAAGTCACCCTCCTGGGATTCCAGGTCGATCCAGCACTGGAGTTTGTCCTCTTTGGACTTTTCTCTCTCTTCTACACCCTCACCCTTCTGGGGAATGGAGTCATCCTGGGGCTTATCTGCTTAGACTCAAGACTGCACACCCCCATGTACTTCTTCCTCTCACATTTGGCCATCGTCGACATGTCCTATGCCTCCAACAATGTCCCCAAGATGCTGGCAAATCTTGTGAGTCAGAAAAGAACCATCTCCTTTGTTCCATGCCTTATGCAGACATTCCTATATCTAGCTTTTGCTCACGCAGAGTGCCTGATTTTGGTGGTGATGTCCTATGACAGGTATGTGGCCATCTGCCACCCCCTCCGTTACGTCATCACCATGAGCTGGAGAGTGTGCACTGTCCTGGCCATCACATCCTGGGTGTTAAGCTTCCTCTTGGCTCTCGTCCACTTAGTTCTCTTTCTGAGGCTGCCCTTCTGTGGGCCTCATGAAATCAACCACTTCTTCTGTGAAATCCTGTCTGTCCTCAAGCTGGCCTGTGCTGACACCTCGCTCAACCAAGTTGTCATCTTTTCGGCCTGTGTTTTTATCTTGCTGGGGCCCCTCTGCCTGGTGCTGGGCTCCTATGGGCGCATCCTGGCCGCCATCCTGAGGATCCAGTCCGCTGAGGGCCGCAGGAAGGCCTTCTCCACCTGCTCCTCCCACCTCTGCGTGGTCGGGCTCTTCTTTGGCACTGCCATCGTCTTGTACATGACCCCCAAGTCCCGCCACCCTGAGGAGCAGCAGAAGATCCTTTCCCTGTTTTACAGTCTTTTCAACCCCATGCTGAACCCACTCATCTACAGCTTGAGGAGCAAAGAGGTCAAGGGTGCCTTTAGGAGAATGCT
>SJYC01032515.1:0-13193 GCA_006408675.1 Madoqua kirkii | reverse complement strand
TGGGTTGGAAAGATCTCCTGGAGAAGTGAAAGCCTACCCTCTCCAGTATTCTGGCCTGGAGAAGTCCATGGACTATGACTATATGTTCCACGGGGTTGCAAAGAGTCAGACATAACTGAGTGACTTTCACTTACTTATAGACCTAATTGGTGCTTCTGAATTGTGGTGGTAGAGCAGACTCTGGAGAGTCCCCTGGACAGCAAGGAGATCAAACTAGTCAATTCTAAAGAAATCAACCTTGAATATTCATTGGGAGGACTGATGCTAAAGAAGAAGCTCCAATATTCTGGCCACCTGATGTGAAGAGCTGACTCACTAGATCTTTTCTAGTGATGCTAGGAAAGATTGAAGGCAGGAGGAGGGAGGGGGATACAGAGGATGAGATGGTTGGATGGCATCATCGCCTCAATGGACTTGCGTTTGAGCAAGCTCTGGGAATTGGTGATGGACAGAGAAGCCTGGTGTGCTGCACTTCATGGGTTTGCAGAGAGTCAGACAAGACTTAGCCACTGAAAGACAACAACAATAAACCTAAAGATATAATTAGAAACTATATAGACCTTAGAAAGTAAAATAGATAACTATTCATGACCCTGAATAGGCATAGGTTCTAAGAGATGATCCAAAAAGTACAAGATATAAAATTTGAAAAATTGGTAAATATTGGATTTTCTGAAAATTAACTATTCTGCTTGTCAAAGTCATGATTTTCAAAAAAGAAATGCAAATCACAGACCATGTACTTTTTGAAAATGTTAGTCTGATCACAGGAGCGGACAAAGAAAAGATATAGATAAAAGCAAGGTTTATTACACACGTAGGCCAGGGACAGGAGGCATGGCCCACCATGCAGGGTCACAGGGGGACACAGCTGGGTGGGCAGGAGGCAGAAGGCAGCATAAGGAGGAAGGTCAAACTACTGCCTTTATGGGCATTTCTGCAGGAAACCCTGAATTAAGCGGTTTATATGAACAAGTTGGAGTTTTTACAATAGATAAATCTTTACCATGTAAAGAAGGAAATCACAGGAGAATTCTCAAGGCAAGAATTATCTAATATTTTGAACCCAAGCTACCTTACTTTCAGTAATCTCATTTTAAGTCTTTTTGGCCTCTCTTCTTTCTGGAAATAACAAGTGCTATATAATAGGATGCTTTATTGTTTCCTTCATGCTTTCTTGGTTTCCCTCAGTTTGAAAATCAACACTCCCATTTCTGAATTGCATACCACTAAGTGCAGTTTTCCTCTCAGTTTTTAACAATTTTCTGGTATTAAAATATTCAAAGTTCTTACAACAGATAAATCTTTACCATGTAAAGAAGGAAATCACAGGAGAATTCTCAAGGCAAGAATTCTCTTACATTTCGAACCCAAGCTACCTTACATTCAGTAATTTCATTTTAAGTTTTTCTGGCCTCTCTTCTTTCTGGAAATAACAAGTGCTATATAATAGGATACTTCATTGTTTCCTTGTTGCTTTCTTGGTTTCCCTCAGTTTGAAAATCGACACTCCCATTTCTGAATTGCATATAACTAAGTGCGGTTTTTCTCTCAGTTTTTAACTATTCCCTGGTATTAAAATATTCCACTGCCAAACTGATCTGCAGTTTATTTGCAATCTCTTTTTGCTATCTTCTCACAAAAAGAATTGGACATTTCTGACTTGCTTTTGTCTTACTTAAAACATGTATTAAAGAAATATATGAAGTAATCTGAAAAAAGAAAGTTTTCAGTTATAAACTTCATGCTCATGAAATGATGAATCTATGATCTATAAGGCAAAGTAAAAAAAATAAATTTTACCCAAAAGAAAACATTGTAAGTTAATGACTGTAGTGCTTTTCTTTACATAAGAAGATGCAAGAGTCTGGGCTCACTGTAATCATTCCTTGGTTTTGCATCTTAACTGTCTAGAGCCAGTACCTTGTTTTCCTCCATCCTGAGTTCCCCTCAGGGTGCACATCCAGCTGCAGAGCTTGTAGCTAGTTGATGACAACATTTTTGAAGTTGCCTGACATGCTGCCTTCCTGAGGCTAGAGTCCTCAGAAATGTCCCCACATAAAACAGAACTTGTACCTTTTAGGTTGTATGACTTTAAAAGAGAGGCTCACAGCTGGAGGGTGATGTTGTCTCTGAACACAATTATGCCAGATGCACAAAAATGGGAAGTCATATGTTGGCCAACACCAAGCCTACTTCTGGGATTTAGCAAGGTCAAATGGAAGCATGCAATCCTGAGTGCCATTGTACTGGCTGGTCTTGTGATTTGAAATAAGATGTTGGTCTTGTGATATGATGGTAAGCTGGATCCACTGTTGGTGACTGGATGGACTCTAGCTGTGTAGCAGTATCTTTTGATTCTCATTCTCCAGGTTGCTTCTACTAGAAACGATTTCACTGGGAAGAAAGTTTCTGAGAGCCATTCTCCATGTGGCCATTAGACCATGTAATACAATTTTCAGCTGATCGATCACTGTGTTAACTATAAACCTTGATGATCAAATCCTTAGAAAGATCCTTGGTTATAGAGGACAAAGTATATCCGTTTCATTCCTAACAAACCACGGTATACTATGCACAGATACTCATCACCTCCATTTTTGTGGATGGAAAGCTGTTAAAACAGAAAAGGAGAGACAATGGGTTTCTCACAGGAATAAATTATAGACTTCACACGGCAGGTGTGAATTTCTTGAGAAATAGCCCCACTCTGAAAAGAGAAAAATTTTAAGAGCCTTGCGGCATGTTCAAACTAACTTACATTTAGGTAGGCTAGCATGCCCTATATGGAGGACCCGATATTTTGGGGTAGCAAAGCATACTCATAACCACACTCATTTTATGAGTACACAATGATAACCACAGCGTGGTAGATTGTCCCACAAAACCAAAGAATGGCTTTGAAAGAGAAAGGTGGTCGTCTAGGCATCACTGAACACACTGAATTCACTTTTAATGAGGTGTGACAGTCAGCTGAAAAAAATATTTTTTTAACTAGAATTTGAAGATTAGAGGGAATTTTCTTCCAGGAAAAAAGTAAGGGATAAGAGTCAGCCTGGAAATAGAATGAGACCTTAGTGAAATAGATCAGACAGACTCAGCAAATAAAGCTGGATGCTGCTAGCACTCAGCCCTTACTCAAGACCTCTTGATGTTTGATCCAGATGGAGACTAAAGTAACCAGAGACAGAGCCCTTCCATTCTAGCTGCTGGAGCCAAAGGAACACAGTTATGGGGATCTTACAGACCTAGGAACTTAGTTTCTCTGGCAGTGTTTGTAATTTTCACTGAAGCGTAATGAGTGCGTGCTCAACTGTGAAGAGCAGGACAGAAGAAGACATACCTGTAGTACAGTCAGGCTGAATATCACTGTGTCCTCCCCTCGTGGTGGGGCAGGCAGAGAAGCAGGCCCCACTGTATAACAGCCCACAAAAGAAGCTAGCTTTAGTACAAGCCTCTAAACTGAGACAGGGTAACTGGCTTTGTCCCCTATGGACTTGGAACCCAGAAATAAGTGAGTCATGGCTAACTGTAATGACACTTGTCCATAATGCTAATCTGGTATATGGACAAGTGCCAGACCTGTTGGAGAGGCAAAGACCTCTGAGTCTTCTGATGGGTTCTGTAATGAAAACTGAATTGTACCTTGACAGTAATATGGTTTAACATTGGGTAGTTACTAAGATTCAAATATATATATACTCAGATACTCAGTGGAGAAGGCATAGGCACCTCACTCCAGTACTCTTGCCTGGAAAATCCCATGGACAGAGGAGCCTGGTAGGCTGCAGTCGTGGGGTCGCTAAGGGTTGGACACGACTGAGCAACTTCACTTTCACTTTCACTTTCCTGCATTGGAGAAGGAAATGGCAAGAATCCCAGGGACAGGGGAGCCTGGTGGGCTGCCATCCATGGGGTCGCACAGAGTCGAGCATGACTGAAGCAAATTAGCAGCAGCAGCAGCAGATACTCAGATGTGTCTGGCTCTTTGTGACCCCATGGACTGTAGCCCACCAGGCTCCTCTGTCTTGGGATTTTTCAAACAAGAATACTGGAGTGGGCTGCTATTTCCTTCTCCAGGGGATCTCCCCACCCAGGGATTGAACCTGGGTCTCATGCATTGCAGGGAGATTCTTTACCAACTGAGCCACCAGGGAAATCACAAAGATTTGACTATCTTATATAAACAATGTAGTCATTGATATTGATACTGATGATCAAATGTATTGGGAAGTTAGGTTAAAGCCACCTCAGAATCTAATACCAATGGAAAATGGCTGGCCTGAAGAAGAACTTTATTTAGCTGACCATCAGCTCAATTCTATGCCAAATAATTTTGCATAAAGTTATAAGCTCAAAGGGGGGAAAATAGTCAAAATGGTACAAAAATGTGAAAATGTGCATCATGACTTTATAGGCTATGCATGTTCTTTGAGGTTACTCTTATCCTACACTCTTTCCTCCAAATGTTTGGCATTGGGAAATGAAATATTTCCTGCCATACTGGTAAACAAGAATGTCACAGCCATCAGTGATTTTGGGGCTCCAAATGTGAGTTTCTGAGCCCAGGGAGGAAACCCAAAAGGAAGAACAACACCTGCTTTATAACAGCCATCAGACTAGCCATGCCTTACAGTGAGCCTTGAGGAAAGGAAGCTCAGGATGTGAAAACAGGATAGTGGCCCCAGATAGATTAGGTGCATATGAAAGAAATGCTTTCAGTAAGCCCAGCTTCCATCTTCCTATACACAGAAAAAACTAAATTCTTTGAGATGTCTGGTTTACCTTGATTAACAATCAAGCATTAATCTTGGTACTGCTGTGAAGGGATTTTACAAATCAATTGGGCAGAAAGTGAAGAACTAAAGACCCTCTTGATGAAAGTGAAAGAAGAGAGTGAGAAAGCTGGCTTAAAAGGAAATCAGTCTTGAATATTCATTAGAAGGACTGATGTTGAAGCTGTAACTCCAATATTTTGGCCACCTGATGTGAAGAACTGACTCATTGGAAAAGACCCTGATGCTAGGAAAAATTGAAGGCAGGAGGAGAAGAGGATGACTGAGGATGAGATGGTTGGATAGCATCACCAACTCAATGGGTGTGAGTCTGAGTAGGCTCCAGGAGTTGGTGATGGACAGTGAAGCCTGGCACGCTGCAGGCCATGGGGTCGCAAAGAGTCAGACATGACTGAGTGACTGAATTGAACTGAACAGACCCAATCAGGTGAGCCTTCTAACCCTGATAGCTCAGTTGGTAAAGTATCCACCTGCAATGCAGGAAACCTGGATTCAATCCCTGGGTTGGGAAGATCCTCTGGAGAAGAAAAGACTACCCACTCCAGTATTCTGGCCTGGAGAATTCCATGGACTATATAATCCATGGAGTCGCAAAGAGACAGACAAGACTGAGCAACTTTGATTTCATTTCTAACAGCAGAGAGTTTTCTACAACTTGCAGCAGTGGAGGAAGTCAGGGAGCTCTGGTGTGAAGATCAATCTCACCTCATGCAAGGACCTCACATGAGGATTTCAGATCCAGCCACACCATTGATTTCAGCCTGTGCCGAGAATCCACCTGGGCAGGGCCAGGATGGCTGACCAATGGAAACTGTGAGGCAGTAGGTATGTTATTTTAAGCCATTAAACTTGTGTTAAATTGATGCAGTAGGAATAGAAAATAAAAACATTTTGGTATCAGGTGAAATTAATTATTTTCCAACTCTGGCCATTGCTGGACTGGTAATCTATCATTTAGTTTAATCTTTTTGACTAGGCATCAAAAAAGTTTGGGCATAAACCTTTTTGGTTGGGACTCCTTTGAACTCTTAAAAATTACTGACACAAACATTTATGTGGCTATCTTTGTTGATATATGTCATAATAAAAACTGAGAATTTGTTAAATATTTACTTTTAATTCATTAGAACTATTTCCTTTATATGTTAATATACTGTATTTTTATGAAAAATAACTCTTACAAGACCAAAAAAAGTGAAAACAGTAGCTATGTTTTACATTTTTGAAACATGTCTAAATGTTTAGCTTAACAAAGACAGCTAGATGTTATATCATCTTCTACACTCTGTGTATTGCACTATTATATGTCATGATGCTTCTGAGAAACTCCACTAACTGAGAGAGTAAAAGGCAAGAAGTGTCTAAATATTATTATAAAAATATTTTTGATCCCACAGACCCTTGGAAAAGTTCTCAGAGATTCACACTTAAAGAATCAAAAACTTTATCTTTTAATATATTTATCTAAGTATATATGCTATATATTTATTATATATTAATATATGCAATTATATTAATAATTTATGTCTATATATTTAACTTAAATTTATATTTAAACTTCAGTCTCCACATCAGTAAAAAGATAATGATGATATTAAACTATGTAGTCCTAGGTGGCACTAGAGGTAAAGAATCTGTCTGCCAGTGCAGGAGATAGCAAGAGATGCAGGTTCTATCCCTGGGTCAAGATGATCCCCGGGAGTAGAAAATGGTAACCCACTCCAGTAGTCTAGCCTAGAAAATCACATGGACAGAGGAGCCTGCCAGACTATACTCCATGAGGTTGCAAAGAATACAGTTTGATATAAAGCGTCTGGCACATTTTCTTAAAACTTAAGAAGGGCTTCATAATGATTGCTTTTGGCTGTTAGAATCCTTCCTCATTAATATCTATTCACCATTCCTGCAGACAGAGACACACCTTGGCATGGAGGATCTGTTCTGTCTCAGGGCTGTCTATATCAGACTCCATGGGAAGTCGTCTCTCAACCATCTAAATGTATACCTTCATGGGGACTGTAGAGAAGTATACATTCTTAAAACCAGTCACTTGAAGGGAGTGGGCAATGTAATTTATGATATCTGTCTCAGGTTTATAACCCGAGATATATTGAAAATGTGTGTAGAGACAGTATGATGCTAGTGTCTGCTCCGACTGTTTCCTAGAATTTTTCCTCCATGGGCAATTCAACACAATCTTAGCTCTTCTGCAGAGGGAAATTTTAGGGATTCCCCCCTGACACCCTCTTAGAGAGAAGATAAAAATATGTTGTATCTTATTCCTTCTGGGAATTTTGAATTCTCAATAGAAACTCCAGAATGTTTTTAATTCGTCTGATTCTAAAATAAAACCTATGCCTCTCGGGGTTCTTTGAAGAATCTTAACAAGTCCAACAAGCAGTCCATCCTCTGTCTGGAATTCAGTCCTCTGACAGCTGCTGAGGGAGCAGGACTCTGAACCATTTCAGAGGTACTGTGCTCACCCTTGCGGGGTTTTATTCTAGGCCAAAGAAGATTCTTATGACAAACCCAGAGAAAGCATCTCCTGGAGTAGAAGAGATTGATTTATGCTGGGAGGTGATTTCCAGTACAGGTAGGTGAGATAGGACAGGTCAGCAGCAGACACCACCATGGCTCTGGGCACAAGAACGACATCCCTGGGTGATCTTTCCTCCCACTCATATTGTGCATTGTAGGTAGGAAAATAGACACTCACGCCTCCCTCTCTGATCTTAGGGAATTTCTGCCTACTGAGCTTGGTGTTCAGCATCCCTCTCAAAATCACCTGCCAGTGTAACTGAGTGGTTGAGGCCCAAGCTGGCCCCACTCTCGATGAGAAGGGGCTCAGACAATGAGAGGCTCTATATCCAGGCACTGTCTCTGAAACAGCCAAATTAATAAGATGTCTTCATGTATCAGCTAGGCTTTCCTGGTGGCTCAGATGGTAAAGACTCTGCCTGCAATGCAGGAGACCTAGATTCAATCCCTGGGTCAGGAAGATCCCCTGGAGAAGGGAATGGCTACCCACTCCAGTATTCTTGCCTGGAGAACTCCATGGACAGAGGAGCCTGGAGGCCTACAGTCCATGGCGTGACAAAGAGTCAAACACGACTGAGCAACTAAAAAATATTGATGTCCAGGGAAACCTCCCTTAGAAAATAAAATTCTAGTAACAATTACAGCAAATCTTTTCTTTGCTGAAATAATGTAAGAGATAGGTTTACCATATATCTAATCTTTTTGGATCCTTAGGGTATCACCCTGTTGTGATGATTATCAAATTTGAAATCACAGTATTTTATATAAATATCTTTCCTGTCATAAATAGGGTAGAATGAGTTCCAACGCTTTCAGCAAGAGGTGGAGAAATAAAATCCATAGATCATGAAACTTTCTGAGTTATACGACTGGCCCAGTACACAGAATTACTCATATTGATCATGCAAACCTTTTCTTATCTGAGCTGTTTTTGTTTTATTTACTCTAATGGAAAGGCGAAGATTTTGGCATCACTTTTCTGACATTTTCTTCCTTCTTTCAGTACAGTATCTGTTTAAGAGTTTTAATCTTTATTCAATTTTCTTTTTATGCTTTTTAATTTTAACAGAAAAATGATAATAATGGTAACGAAAGGGAAAATTTTACAAATTATTAATTCAGGCACAAAATTAGCTAGACCAAAAGGTGATAAACATACATTCCTACTGAATAGTAATAGACTGAGTTACCTTAACAAATATTATTGTTCTTCATGTTCAGAGAGTAAATGTGTGCTGCTGCTGTTGTTTAGTTGCTAAGTCATGTCCAACTCTTTGGGACCTTGTGAACTGCAGCACGCCAGGCTTCTCTGTCCTTCACTATCTCCCAGAGCCTGCTCGAACTCGTGTCCATTGAATCAGTGATATGATCCAACCATCGCATCCCTGTTTCCCTCTTCTCTTTTGCCCTCAATTTTCCCCAGCATCAAGGTCTTTTTCAATGAGTCAGATCTTCATATTATGTGGCCAAAGTATAGGAATTTCAGCTGTGTCTAAGTAGAATTTCGCAGTAGAGATGTCACTATCTCCACTTTATGTAATATCGGAATGGTCTTTCATTGTAGCAAAAATCAAAGTCACAAACTCAATACCATTGACACAGAACCCCCTTCCCAAAAGCAATCACATTTACAAAAATGAAGAAACTGTACTTTTGTCTCTGTTTCATTTCCCAGTAATCAGATCCTAACTATGAACTTTTCTAACAAAATAGAAGCCATGTTTGGTCAATTGAAGGTGACACATAGAAGATATTGGAAACATGCATTTTTTTGAATTAAAATGAAAATCATCCACTTAACAAACATTTCCTGAGCTTGTTTCATCTAGAATCATATTAGTTATTATGAGACATAAAGATGTACAAGACATATTCAGTTCAATTCAGTTGCTCAATTGTGTCTGACTCTCTACAACTCCATGGACTGCAGTACACCAGGCTTCCCTGTCCATCACCAGGTCCCAGAGCTTGTTCAAACTCATGTCCATTGAGTTGGTGATGCCATCCAACCATCTCATCCTGTGTCATCCCCTTCTCCTCCTGCCTTCAATATTTCCCAGCATCAGGGTATTTTCCAATGAGTCAGTTCTTTGCATCAGGTGGCCAAAGTATTGGAGTCTCAGCTTCAGCATGAGTCTTTCTAATGAATATTGAAGACTGATTTCCTTTAGGATTGACTGGTTTGATCTCCTTGCAGTCCAAGGGACTCTCAAGAGTCTTCTCTAACACTACAGTTCAAAAGCATCCATTATTTGGCACTCAGCTTTCTTTATGGTTTAACTCTCACATCCGTACTTGACTACTGAAAAGGCCATAGCTTTGGCTAGATGGACTTTTGTTGGCAAAGTAATGTCTTTGCTTTTAAATATGATGTCTAGGTTGGTCATAGCTTTTCTTGCAAGGAACAAGTGTCTTTTAATTACACGGCTGCAGACACCATTGCAGTGATTTTGGAGCCAAAGAAAGTTAAATGTTTCCACTGTTTCCCCATCTGTTTGCCATGATGTGATGGGACAGATGAATAATGTTGAGTTTTAAGCCAAATTTTCACTCTCAACTTTCACTTTCATCAAGAGGCTCTTTAGTTCTTCTTTGCTTTCTGACATAAGGGTGATGTCATCTGCATATCTGAGGTTATTGATATTTCTCCTGGCAATCTTGATTCCAGCATTTTCTTCATTCAGCCTAGCATTTCATATGAAATACTCTGCATATAAGTTAAATAAGCAAGGTAACAATAAATGGCCTTGACATACTCTTTTCTGTTCCATGTCCAGTTCTAATTGTTGCTTCCTGACCTGCACACAGATTTCTCAGGAGGCAAGTAATGCGGTCTGGTATTCCCATCTCTTTCAGAATTTCTCACAGTTTGTTGTAATCTACACAGTCAATGGCTTTGGCATAGTCAAAGCAGAAGTAGATGTTTTTCTGAAACTCTGCTTTTTCAGTGATCCAGCAGATGTTGGCAATTTAATCTCTGGTTCCTCTGCCTTTTCTAAATTCAGCTTGAACATCTGGAAGTTCATGGTTCATGTACTGTTGAAGCCTAGCTTGCAGTATTATCAGCATTACATTTTAGTGTGTGAGATGACTGCAATTGTGTGCTAATTGTTTGAATTCTTAGGCATTGCCTTTCTTTAGGACTGGAATAAACACTAACCTTTTCAAGTCCTGTGGTCACTGCTGAGTTTTCCAAATTTACTGGCATATTGAGTGCAGCACTTTTGCAGCATCATCTTTTAGGATTTGAAATAGCTCCACTGGAATTCCATCACCTCCACTAGATTTGTGCATACTGATGTTTCCTAAGGTACACTAGATTTCACATTCCAGGATGTCTGGCTCTAGGTGAGTGATCACACCATTTTGGTTATCTGGGTCATGAAGATATTTTTTGTATAGTTCTTCTGTGTATTCTTGCCACCTCTTCTTAATATCTTCTGTTTCTGTTAGGTACATACCATTTCTGTCCTTTATTGTGCCCTTTATTTCATATTTACATGAAATTTTCCCTTGGTATCTCTAATTTTCTTGAGATATCTTTGTACAAATGTACAAGACATATTACTTATCCATAAACCATTATTTGATGAAATGAAGCTCAGTTCAAATAAATGAATTTTGTACAAATCACTTTTGATCTTTGATTTTATCTTGGGGATTACCATAACTTCATTCAGTTCAGTTCAGTCACTCAGTCGTGTCCAACTCTTTGCAACCTCGTGAACCACAGCACGCCAGGCCTCCCTTTCCATCACCAACTCCTGGAGACTACCCAAATCCAGGTCCATTGAGTTGGTGATGCCATCCAACTATCTCTTCCTTTGTCATCCCCTTCTCCTCCTGCCTTCAATCTTTCCCAGCATCAGGGTCTTTTCCAATGAGTCAGCTCTCTGCATCAGGTGGCCAAAGTATTGGAGTCTCAGCTTCAACATCAGTCTTTCCAATGAACACCAAGGACTGATCTTTAGGATGGACTGGTTGGATCTCCTTGCAGGTCCAAGGGGCTCTCAAGAGTCTTCTCCAACACCACAGTTCAAAAGCATTAATTCTTCGGCGCTCAGCTTTCTTTATAGTCCAGCTCTCACATCCATACATGACTACTGGAAAAACCATAGCCTTGACTAGATGGACCTTTGTTGACAAAGTAATGTCTCTATATTTTAATATGCTGTCTAGGTTGGTTATAACTTTCCTTCCAAGGAGTGTCTTTTAATTTCATGGCTGCAGTCACCAACTGTAGTGATTTTGCAGCCCGCAAAAATAAAGTCTCTCACTGTTTACAGTGTTTCCCCATTAAGTGATGGGACCATATCTTCATAGTGAGGATATAACTCCTTTAACTTTTACTGTTGACAAAGCCTACACATTTAACAGGTGCCTGAGGAGTCTCCTCCTATGAATCTACTCTAATCGCAACAGTAGAAAATAACCCTTTCATATGTTGTCTGAATAGTAGCCTTACAATGAGGTTAGAGACTGAATGACTAAATTCATCCTATATTTATAAGCAGTAAAAAAATGTGTGAACTAAAATAATATCCACCATTTTAAAAGACAATTCATAATTACTCGGAGGGAATATATTGTCTTCTCTATTGCACTTTTACTGTAAGCCATGTGGGATAAAATGCCATTATATTTTTGCAACATTTTAACAAAGTATGGTATTAATTATATTTAAGTAATGTTAACTCCAAAAAATAACGTTAACTCCAAAATCACTGTGAATGGTGACTGCAACCATGAAATCAGAAGACAATTACTCTTGGCCGGAAAGCAATGACAACATTTCTCTGTGTGTTGAAAAACAGAGACATTACTCTGCTAACAAAGCTGCATAGTTAGACTGTGGTATTACCAATGGTCACCTGCCTCTGTGAGCTGCACTGCAAAGAAGGCAGACCATCAAAGAATTGATGCCTTCGAATTGTGGTGCTGGAGAAGATTCCTGAGAGTCCCTTAAGACAGCAAGGAGATCAAACCAGTCAATCTTAAGGGAGATCAACCCTAAATATTCACTGGAAGGGCTGATGCTGATGGTGAAGCTCCAGTATTTTGGTCATCTGATGCGAACAGACAACTCTTTGGAAAAGTCTCTGATGCTGGGAAAGATTGAGGGCAGAAGGGAAGAGGGCATCAGAGAATGAGACGGCTGGACGGCATCACCGATAAAATGAACATGAACTTGGGAGATGGTGAGGGGCAGGGAGGCCTGGCGTGCTGCAGTCCATGGAGCTGCAAAGAGTCAGACATGACTGAGTGACTGAACGATAGCAACTTGTGATTATTTAACTTGTATAAGCAAAAACCTTTCTTTTACTGTAATGAATCAAATAATTACAGTTGCCATCACATAGGAGAAACAGGAATCTCTCTCAAGTCAGAAACTGGAATTGAGAAGAAAACACTAGGTTAAACACAACATGAGAAATCTGTGTTTCTTGTTCTTAATAATACAGATGGAAAGCTATCTAGGAGGGAAGTAAGAAGAGTGGTATCAGGGTGATTTCTTTCATGTGGAACCTGGAGAGTAAAAACACAAATGAAAGTATTATAATGTATGAACTCAATTAGGAGATAAAATATTTTTATTCAAGGAAACAGTATTCAGCCATTCAAAGTATGTTACAGAGAAATATTTAGACATGGAAAATCATTCCTGATGTCTATAAATGAAAGAAATAGGTAAACTAACAACACTGACATGCAGACACACATATATATATGTATACATATAAATGGGTGTACAGTAAAACGGCGTAACTATGGATACAGAACATTAACAATGATCATCTCTAATAGTTGTATGTTTTAGAGTACTACCTCTTCAGTGTTTTAAATACAGTTTCATGATGT
>SJYC01032511.1:0-21378 GCA_006408675.1 Madoqua kirkii | reverse complement strand
AAAAAGTGTAAATAGTTTTAATTCTAAATATAGTTTTGCCTAAAAAGTAAACTTTCATATAATATTTATATCCTTTTCTTCAATAGTAGTGTTAAATTAGTGAAGTTCTCCAAAAGAAGTCAGTAAACATGTGTTAGTATTAGACAAGTGAAGCTGAGAATTCATAATTCAGTTAACAATTTAGGTACTCTCCCAAATTGTATATGGTTTCTGTTGAATGAGAATATTAGAAATTTGGCAACAATCCTGATAAAAATATAACTTAATATCCAATAAATTCAGATACTGATTTAAAAACATGATTCTTTAATAAACCAAATTTCTTTTTTACTCATATAGATGAACTTTATTTTTTCCCCTTTTAAAAAAAGTTTTAGTTGGAGGATAATTAGCTTGCAATATTGTCTTGGTTTCTGCCATATATCAACATGAATCAGCCATAGGTATACATCTGTCCCTTCCCTCTTGAATTTTCATCTCACCTCACCCATCTAAGTTGTCACAGAGAACTGGATTTGAGCTCCCTGCATCATACAGCAAATTTTATATACGGTAATGTATATGTCTCAATGCTACTCTTTCAAATTTGCCCTTTCCTTCTCCCCACTGTGTCCACAAATCTCTTCTTTATGTCTGCATCTCTTTTGCTGTCCTGCAAATGAGTTCATGAGTACAATTTTTCTAGATTCTGCATATATGCATTAATATACAATATTTGTTTTTCTCTTTCTGAATTGTTTCACTCTGTATAATAGACTCTTAAGTTCATCTACCTCATTAGAACTGATTCCAATGTATTCCTTTCTAAGACTGAATAGCATTCCATTGTATATATATGCACCACAGCCTCTGTATCCATTCATCTGTTAAAGGGCATCTAGATTGTTTTCATGTCCTAGCTATTGTAAATAGTGCTGTGGGGAACATTGGGGTACATGTGTCTTTTTCAATTATGGAGAAACTAATGTTTTTAGTGAAATAACTTGATTCAAAGCTGAAGTAAAAACAGTCTACAAGATAAGTACAGAATAATTTAAGCCAGAAGGAACAAAGTACTTAAAATTATAATTCAGTTCAGTTCAGTCGCTCAGTCTTATCTGACTCTTTGTTACCCCATGGACTGCATGCAGCATGCCAGGCCTCCCTGTCCATCACCACCTCCAAGAGTTTACTCAAAATCACATGCATTGAGTAGATGATGCCATTTAACCATCTCATCCTCTGTCATCCCCTTCTCCTCCACCCTCAGTCTTTCCCAGCATCAGAGTCTTTTCCATTGAGTTAGTTCTTTGTATCAGATGGCCAAAGTATTGGAGTTGCAGCTTCAGCATCAGTCCTTTCAATGAATTTTAAGGACTGATTTCGTTTAGGACAGACTGGCTGGATCTCCTTGCAGTCCAAGGGACTCTCAAGAGTCTTCTCCAACACCACAGTTCAAAAGCATCAATTCTTTGGCGCTCAACTTTTTTTATAGTCCAACTCTCACATCCATACATGACTACTGGAAAAACCATAGCTTTGACTAGACGGACCTTTGTTGGCAAAGTAATGTCTCTGCTTTTTAATATGCTGTCTAGGTTAGTCTTAACTTTTCTTCCAAGGAGCAAGCATCTTTTAATTTTGTGGCTGCAGTCATCATCTGCAGTGATTTTGGAGCTCCTCAAAGTAAAGTCTGTCACTGTTTCCATTGTTTTCACATCTATTTCCCATGAGGTGATGGGACCAGAGGCCATGATCTTCGTTTTCTGAATGTTGAGCTTTAAGCCAGCTTTTTCACTCTCCTCTTTCACCTTCATCAAGAGGTTCTTAAGTTCTTTGTTTTCTGCCATAAGGGTGGTGTCATCTGCATGTTTGAGGTTATTGATATTTCTCCCAACAATCTTGATTGCAGTTTGTGCTTCATCCAGTTCAGCATTTCTCATGATGTACTCTGCATATAAGTTTAAGCAGGGTGATAATATATAGCCGTGAAATACTCCTTTTCCTATTTGGAACCAGTCTGTTGTTCCATATCCAGTCCTAACTATTGCTTCCTGACCTGCATATTCTAAAGAGTCCTCCGTCTATTTCACCAGACCATAAGAGTAGAGAAATTTTTATAGTACCTTAATTGAACCTCTATGGTGGAATTGGTTCATTATGTGTCATCGTAGTGGATATAACCCTAATGAATTGTAATAAACACACAAGTACTTTTCAAAATTCTAATTGCTCAATATAAAAAAGGATGGTTTTTAAATATTACAATTTATTTTGTACCCTTTAGGTTCCTTTTGGTGTTCACTCTCTGTAATATGTTTTATTCTTGAGTATCAGAAGTTTTTATAGTTACAGTTCCTTTCTTTTGACTTTAACTTTCAGATTAGAGGTGGTAAAATATTATAGGTGACATTGGACTTCAGTCTTGGACCAGAGGAGTTGAAATGCTGTACCTAAAACAGTGAGTCATGTTATCATCTCATGATTCTTGCTCTTAAAAAGATCAAACAGTTTGGAGATAAGCGTGCCTTAAGATGCACTTAAATGTTTTAAGTGAATATTAATGAGAGAGAGAGAAAAGATAAAGCAAACATGAAAAAATTGGTAAAGGCTATATACTAATATTACTTATATTTCTGATATTTATCCTAGATTTTGATAACTTCACAATAAAGTAAGAAAAACAAACATGCTAAGAAACATTTTAGAGAACTCTCATTGAAGTAGGGACAAGCACACAAACTTCTTTTGAATTTACTTCCTGTAAGTAACTGATTTTCCTTGGTGTCCAGCTCTGACCTTCCCATCACACTTCAGTCGCTTAGAGACTGCCTTTGGGAATGGAGGGCAACCAATCATGGGTCGCAGAATTCATCCTGGTGGGATTTTCCTGAGAGTAGCCACCAAGAGGAACAGCAGAAAATCCTTTTCCTGTTTTACACCTTCTTCAACCCATTACTGAACCCCCTTGTCTACAGTGTACGGAATGCTCAAGTGAAGGCTGCCTTCCACAAAGTATTGCAGAAAAATAGATCGGTGTGACACAGGGCAGGATTATGGTGTAGTGAATTTTTCCTATAACAGTCAAGAAAATTTCCCATCAAAATACATGACTTAAGGATGAAGATTCTACAAAGTAACATCAGCAAGAAGGCACAAAAGAAACCAACTCCCTTCCTCCAAGGAGATGACATAATAAAGATCTAACTGCATTCACTGAACACCAGACATCACACAGGAGTTTGACATCACACCCCAAACTATCCCAAATTTAAGAAGATATGTAGTGAAGCTTTTAGGCAAACTTACGGCATTTGACTTTCCATAACTGCTTTTCTTCTCTGTCCCCAGCCCTTCCTTAAGAGGGATAGAGAAGAATGGACCATGCAGAACACTTTAGCTTTTCAGGGAATAGTGCGAAGGTTTGTTAGTTATCTTGCCTATGGCTCAGAGCACTGATGCGAAACATAGCAAGCACCCAGCTTTTTATGAATATGCTGAGATATTTTGGATTTTCACAGTTCTGACCTGTGTGCACTGGTATTTCATTCTTGTGTTAACATGAAATTTCCTGTTGACATTCGATGTTGAGTTTCTTTACAAGTGCTTCTTTACCGTCTGCATATCTTCTTTGATGAGGCATTTCTTTACACCTTTTGCTCATTTTTATGTAGTAAACTTTATTTTAAAGTAATTTTAGAATCAAAGAGAAATTGAGTGAAAGGTACAGAAAGTGAAAGTGAAGTCACTCAGTAGTGTCCGACTCTTTGCGACCCCGTGGACGATAGCCTACCAGGTTTTGACATTCGATGTTGAGTTTCTTTACAAGTGCTTCTTTACCGTCTGCATATCTTCTTTGATGAGGCATTTCTTTACACCTTTTGCTCATTTTTATGTAGTAAACTTTATTTTAAAGTAATTTTAGAATCAAAGAGAAATTGAGTGAAAGGTACAGAAAGTGAAAGTGAAGTCACTCAGTAGTGTCCGACTCTTTGCGACCCCGTGGACGATAGCCTACCAGGTTCCTCCGTCCATGGGATTTTCCAGGCAAGAGTACTGGAGTGGATTGCCATTTCCTTCTCCAGGGGATCTTCCCAACCCAGGGACTGAACCCGGGTCCCCACATTGTAGGCAGATGCTTTACCATCTGAGATACGAGGGAAGTGAGAAAGCTACAGAGATACCTCCGATACCCCCTTGTCTCCATACATACATCATCTCCCACATTATAAACATACCCCTGCAGAGTGGTGCATTTTTTTATCATTCATAAAGCTGTCCTGATACATCATCACCCAATTTTCACAGCTTCTGTGAGGATTCATTTGTGGTGTTGTATATTCTGTGTACTGGATGAGTGTATAATTATGTGCATCCACAATTATATTTCCATACAGAGTAGTTTCACTGTCCTGACAGTCCCCTCTTCCTCTCTCACAACTAGTCCCTGGTAACCACAGATACCTTGATTGCCTCCATAGTTCTGGCTTTTCAGAATGTTGGGATCGTACAGTATATAGTATTTTCACATTGACTTCCGTCACCCAGTGGTGTGCATTGAAGCTTTGTTTTGTTTTACATGCTAGTCCATTTCTTTTTAGTGCAGAATACTGTCCTATTGTCTGCATACACCACAGTTTATCCTTTACCAACCAAAGGACATCTGGATTGCTTCTAAGTTTAGACAATCATAAATAAAGCTGCTTTAAATATTACTGTTCATGTTTTTTATGTGGACATAAGTTTTCAGATCTTTTGGGTAAATACCTAGTAGTGCTATTTGTAGCTCATATAGTATTTTTTTTAGACGTTTTCAACCCGTCTTTTCAGGATGCCTGCCTGTACCATTTTGCAATGAATGAAAATGAATTCCCCTCAGTAGTATATGAAACTTTCCGTTGATCCACGTCTGAATCAGTGTTTGGTGTTGCCAATGGTCAGGATTTTAGCCATTCTGTTAGATGTACACTGATGTTTCATTGTTGTTTTAATGTTCATTTCTCTGATCACATAGACATGGACCATCTTTTCATATGCTTATTTGCTATTTGTGAATCTTCTTTAAATAGGTGTCTGTCAGAGTTTTTTGCCCATTTTTTAACCAACTTGTTTGTGTTCCTTGTGTGTGTGTGCATAGTCGCTAAGTTGTATCTGACTCTTTGCGACCCCCATGGACTGTAGCCCACTAGGCTCCTTTGTCCATGGGATTTTCCAGGCGAGAATACTGGAGTGGGTTGCCAGTTCCTCCTCCAGCGGTTCTTCCAGACCAAGGGATCAAAACTGCATCTCCTGTGTCTCCTGCTTTGCAGGCAGATTCTTTACCCACTGAGCCACCTTCTTATTGTGCTGGAAAAGTCCTTTTTATTTTTTTATTTTTTAGAATCAAATCTTCTTTCCCTACATATGCAAAGATTTTCTCCCCAGACTGTGTGTTGCTTATCTTTTCATATTCTTACCAGTGGTTTTTTTTTTTAAACAGAGCAGAAGTCTTTCCATTCAGTTCAGTTCAGTCACTCTGTCATGTCCGACTCTTTGCGACCCATGGACTGCAGCATGGCAGGCCCCCTGTCCATCACCAACTCCCAGAGTTTACTCAAACTCATGTCCATTGAGTTGATGTCATCCAACCATCTCATCCTCTGTCGTCCCCTTCTTCTCCAGTCTTCAATCTTTCCCAGCATCACGGTCTTTTCCAATGAGTCCGCTGGCCAAAGTGCTGGAGTTTCAACTTCAGCATCAGTCCTTCCAATGAACGCTCAGGACTGATCTCCGTTAGGATGGACTGGTTGGATCTCCTTGCAGTCCAAGGGACTCTCAAGACTTTTCTCCAATACCACAGAAGTCTTTTATTCTAATTAAATGCTATTCATCAATTTCATTTTTAATGCTGAAGAGTTTTTTATTTTCAGTTCAAAGTTTTCATTTGTATTTTGAAGAGAGAAAGAGTGGAGTTGTTCAAATCTCTTGTGGTTCACCCTGAGGCAAGACTTAACAGTGAATATTGAAAGCAGTAATCAGAGGTCCATACCGTTTCTATTCTTTATTGTGCCCATCTTTGCATGAAACGTTCCCTTGGTATCTTTACTTTTCTTGAAGACATCTCTAGTCTTTCCCATTCTATTGGTTTCCTCTATTTCTTTGCATGATCACTGAAGAAGGCTTTCTTATCTCTCCTTGCTATTCTTTGGAGCTCTGCATTCAAATGGGTACATCTTTCCTTTTCTCCTTTGCCTTCAGCTTCTCTTCTTTTCTCAGCTATTTGTAAGGCCTCCTCAGACAACCATTTTGCCTTTTTGCATTTCTTTTTCTTGGGAATGGTTTTGGTCACTGCTTTCTGTACAATGTCATAAACCTTTGTCCATGGCTTTTCAAGAACAACAGACTGGTTCCAAATCAGGAAAGGAGTACGTCAAGGCTGTATATTGTAACCCTGCTTATTTAACTTATATGCAGAGAACATCATGAGAAATCCTGGACTGGATGAAGTACAAGCTGGAATAAAGGTTGCTAGGAGAAATATCAATAACCTCATGTATGTAGATGATACCACCTTTATGGCAGAAAGTGAAGACGAACTAAAGAGCCTCTTGATGAAAGTGAAAGAGGAGAGTGAAAAAGTTGACTTAAAACTCAACATTCAGAAAATGAAGATCATGGCATCTGGTCCTATCACTTCATAGCAAATAGATGGGGAAACAGTGGAAACAGTGGCTGACTTTATTTGGGGGGGCTCCAAAATCACTGCAAGTGGTGACTGCAGCCATGAAATTAAAAGACACTTGCTCCTTGGAAGAAATGTTATGACCAACCTAGATAGCATGTTGAATATCAGAGACATTACTTTGCCAACACAGTTCCATCTAGTCAAGGCTATGGTTTTACCAGTAGTCAAATTGATGCTTTTGAACTGTGGTGTTGGAGAAGACTCTTGTGAATCTCTCGGACTGCAAGGAGATCCAACCCGTCCATCCTAAAGGAAATCAGTCCTGAATATTCGTTGGAAGGACTCATACTGAAGCTAAAACTCCAATACTTTGGCCACTTGATACAAAGAACTAACTCATTTTGAAAAGACCCTGATACTGGGAAAGATAAAAGGCAAGAGGAGAAGATGATGACAGAGGATGAGATGGTTGGATGGCATCACCAACACTATGGACATGAGTTTGAGTAAGCTCCAGGAATTGGCATCCTGCAGTCCATGGGGTCGCAAAGGTCGGACACGACTGAACTGAACTGAATCTGAGGAGTACGGCTTACAAGTTACTCTCCTACTCTAAAGCAGTGCAACTTGGTAGACTGATGCTTTTACATAACTTGCTATTAACTTAGACAAAATGAATAGTTGGATCTATATCTGGAATAGAAAAAGGGTGGATGAATGGTTAATGAAAGGAAATCTTTGAGAGTCTGAACTTGCCTATACTTACTGAGAAATATATCCAAGTAAGAAGTAATAGATAGGACTAAATCTGGTGGATCCAGTATAGAAGGAAAAAATTAAGTGTTTATTGCCAGTTTATTGCAATAAACACTAAGCAAAAAAATTTTTTCCATCTGAAAGAAATGCTTTCTGATGATAATAAGTATAAATATTTTCCCCAACTTGAAAATAGTTTCTTTTTGGTTTTCAGAAGACTGTTTTAGCTCACTTTAATTCCACCTTTCTTGCCTCCAACTTCCTGAGCTTTCTGTGTTCATGGAAACATAACTTTTTATCATGTTGGGAAATACTCCAAAGTAATTCCCTCAGAATTTGCTTTTCTCCCATTTTGTTTTTTAATTTTAATTTTCCTTCCAGTTTTATTGAGATATAATTGACATAGAGCACTGTATAAGTGATAGAGCATAATGATTTGACTTACAGCAAAAGTAATTTTATCACAGTAAGTTTAGTAAACACCATCTCATATAGATCAAAAATTAAAGAAGTTGAAAAAAATCCCTTGTGATGAGAACTCTTAGAATTTTCTCTCCTAAAAAATTTCCTATATAATACATAGTAGTGTTAATTAATAATCTTCCTGCAAATGTAGGAGATGCAGGTTTAATCCCTGGGTCGGGAAGATCCCCTGCAGAATTAATAACTAACCCGCTCCAGTATTCTTGCCTGGAAAATTCCATGGATAGAGGAGCCTGGTGGGCTGCAGTTCTTGGGGTCTCAGAGAGATACGACTGAGCACACACGAGCAAAAGTGTAATTATATTTCTTTTATTGTACATTATATTGCTAGTTCAATTATCTTATAGTGACGATTTTGTAATTCTGACTGCCTTTACCCAATTCTCCCAGTTCCCACTGCCAAAGCTGATTTCTTCTTCTATGAGTCTGATTGTTTTTGAAGTATAATTGACTTATAACACTGTTAACTTTTGCTACACAACGCTGCAATTTGATATTTCTGTACATATCCAAATGATCACCATAAGTCTAGCTAATATTTATCTCTATTCAAAGATATCATGTAGTTATTGTCTGTATTTCCCATACTGTATATTTCATACTTGACTCACTTATTTTGCAGTTGGAAGTTTGTGTGTCTTTATCTCCCTCCCTCTCCTGTTTCTTTCCTCCTCCCTGCCTCTTTTCCCTCTGGCCATGTCGTATTTGTTCTCTGTATCTATGTCCCTGTTTCTGTTTTGTTGTGTTTGTTCATTTATTTTGTTATTTAGTGAAAACGTACAATATTTATCTGTCTCTTTATGACTTATTTCACTTAGCATAATTGCTCTAGGTTCATCCATGTTGTTGAAAATGGCAAGATTTATGGCTGAGTAGAATTCTATCATGTATATACACTGCATACTCTTTATCCATCCATCTATTGTTGGGCACTTAAGTTACTTGGATATCTTGGCTATTATAAATAATACTGCAGTGAACATGGGGTGCATATATCTTTTCTAACAAGTGTTGCTGTTTTCTTTGGATAAATACCCAGAGTTGGAATTGCTGGATTGTATGGTAATTCTGTTTTCAATTTTTTGAGAAGTTCCCTTATTGTTTTCCACAGCGGATATGCCAGTTTACATTCCCACCAACAGTGAACAAGTATTCCCTTTTCTCCACATTCTCACCAACACTTGTTATTTCTTGTATTTTTGATAATAGTCATCTAATGGGTGTGAAGCAATATCTTATCATGGTTTTGATTTGCATTTCTCTGTCGAGTGATGTTAAGCACCTTTTCAAGTGCCTGTTGACCGTCTGTATGTCTTCTATGGAAATAGAAGTCTATTCAGACTTGGCCCATTTTTTAATGAGGTTGTAGTTTGTTTTTTTTTAAGGTTGAGATGTATGAGTTTTTGTATATTTTGAATATTAATTCATTATTAGATAGATCATTTGAAAATATTTTTTCTGTTCAGTATGTGGCCTTTTCATTTTGTTGGTAGTTTCCTTTGTTGTGGAAATGATTTCTCATTTGATATATTCCCATTTGTTTATTTTTGCTTTTTTTTCTTTGCCTGAAGCAACATTCAAAAAATCAGTAAGATCACCATCAGAGTGATGGTGATCTGCATATATTTTTTTCTAGTTTTTTCTTTTTTCACTGAAGTATAGTAGGTTTATGGAGAAGGAAATGGCAACCAACTCCAGTGTTCTTGCCTGGAGAGTCCCAGGGATGGCGGAGCCTGATGGGCTGCCGTCTATGGGGTCGCACAGAGTCGGACACAGCTGAAGCGACGCAGTAGCAACAGCAGCATAGTAGGTTTAAAACATTAATTAGTTTCAGATGTATAGCATAATGATTCAGTATTTTCACAGATTATGTTTCATTAAAAATCGTTATGATAATGGCTGCTATAGCAGAATACTCTGCTGTACAATATATCCCTGTTGCTTATCTATTTTGTATATAGTAATTTGTCATCTCTTAATCCCTTATTCATAATTTTCCCCGCCTCTCTTTGTTTTCCACTTGGTAACCACTAGTTTGTTTTCTATATCAGTGAGTTTTTGTTCTGCATATACATTTGTTTGTATTATTTTTTATATTCCACATGTAATTGATAACGTACAGTATGTGTCTTTTTCTGTCTAACCTATTTCGCTAAGTGTAATAGTCTTTAATAATGCTGAAAATGACAGAATTTTATTCTTTTTTATGGCTGAGTAATATCCATTACATGTATTTACCATATCTTCATATTCATTTGTTTGGGTTGCTTTTTTATTTTGGCTATTGTAAATAGTGCTGCTATGAATACTGGGGTGAATGTTTCTTTTGAAATTAGTGTTTTCATTTTTTCCAGATACACACCCAGGAGTAGAATTGCTGGATCACATGGTAGTTCCATTTTCAATTTTTTCAGGGAACTCCATACTGTTCTCCATAGTGGCTGCAGCAATTTACATTCTCACCAACAGTGTCGGAGGGTTCCTTTTCCCCATACTCTCTCCATTTATTATTTATATATTTTTGATGAAGACCACTCTGACTGGTATGAGGTAATACCTCAGTGGTTTTTATTTGCATTTCTCTAATAATTAGCAGTGTTGAGCATTCTTACACTTGCCTCTTGGTCATTCACACATCTTAGAAAATGTCTATTCAGTTTCCATGGGTAGCAGTGGAACCAGGGGTCCCAAATCTAGGGTCACCCTGCTGCTGGGTGGAGCCAGTTACTGACATAGCTGGCCATAGGATCACATGTGTTACAGAGCTTCCATTGGCCTGGTGGTGTGTAAGACTGTGGCCCAGGGGATCCTGGGCGTGATGCTGCACACTGGTGGATGAGGTGGTTCCCAGGGCTCGTGGCAGCTTTCCGGGATGTGGGATCAGGTCCTGGGTCCTCTGGCAGGTAAGGCTAGGTTCCAGGGTGGCTGTGTGTTCAGAGGGTCTTGAGGCAATCATCTTGATCATGAGTGGCCCAGTGTTGCTGTCTGGCTTGCTGCTTGGCCCTGAGCATCTAAGGACTGGTGCTACTGGTAGACAGTGGAGCCAGTTCCCTGGCCTAAAGGCTAGAGGGATGATTCCAGAATGGTGCTTGCCAGCACCTGCATCCTCGTATAAGAATGAGCTCCCCACAGTGGCAGTTTATAGTGTCTATGTCCCCAAAGTCAGTTCTATCTGCCTCATACCTCTCCAGAAGTTTCACAAGATTGGAGGTGTGTCTCACCCAGGCTCCATTTAAATGACTGCCTTTGCTCTGAGCCATAGAGCTTTGGTGATAGTTCACATTTGCTGTTTAAGAGTGGAGTGTTGTTTTTTTTTTTTTTTAATCCCACAGCCCTATGGCTCTCCCAAAATTCAGCACTGCTGGCCTTCAAAGCCAAATGTTCTGGATTTCTTCTTCCTGGTATAGGAATCTCAGTCTGAGGAGCAGCTTGAGGTCTGGCTTAGACCCCTTGCTTTTTAAGAAGAAACTCTGAAATTGTAATTATCCCCATATTTGTGGATCACCCACCTGAGGGTCTAAGTCTTGACTATGTCATGTCACTACCCTTTCTGCCTATCTCACTGTGGTTCCTTCTTTACATCTTTACTTTTAGAAGATCTATGTTAGTCTTCTGATCTTTTATATTAATAGTTCTATAAATACTTAATAATTTTTTGTTACTGTGGGAGGAGGTAATCTCAAGGTCTTCCTTCTCCACCATTCTTGCCTCTTCTGTCCCATTTTATATGGCAATTTTCTTCAGGATGGTTAGCTTCTAAAAATCACACTCCCATGGGTCTTCCATATGCTACTCCATTTTCTCTCTCTTTTTTTTCTTTTAATGTTTTTATTTGAGTTTTTCCTGTTGATCTTCATTTGAATTCATTGATCTTGCACTAGACTGGATCAAGTCTACTATTAAATCCACATGCTGTTTTCTTACTTTCACATATTATTATTTGTTCCTTAAGATGGAATATCTGCAGTCCCTCCCATCAGGAAGCTTGCACAAGCCTCTTAGACATAGCCTCATCCACCAGACGGCAGACAGAAGGAATATCTGATTATCTTTGTAGATTCTAATTTCTCATTGAAATATTGGTTTTTGTATTTTGTGTATCTTTTCCCCCATTTTCTTTCCTCTAAGTTATTTTGAAGTCTTGAGGCTTCAGTTTCTGTGGTATATCTAAGACCTCTTCTGTTGCTCTTTTATCCCTTGGTTATTGATCAGGTCTCCTGCTTTTTAATATTTAAAATAATAAATCATAAAGACTATAGATTATTTTATCATATATTAAGATTAATGAAGCAAAGCTGTTTTTTCTCCCTAATGACAATTAAACTTGCTGAAGTCCACCTTGCTCCTTGTAAGGCTTGTTCCTTTTAGAGTTAAGACAAATTTCAGTTATGTTTTCTCATGTTAGGACTTAGTCAATGCCTACGAAAACCTCCACAGATATCTTTAGAATATTTTTCTACATATACTTTCTCTCTATAATCTCATCCCCTGAAATCCTAGCTTTCTTATTTGCCCATAACTCCAATCTCTGTTGGAGATTTTGGCTACATACTCCTTGGGAGAAAGCCTGTGTGAATGTGAAGCTTACTTGCACTCCTTTAAGCAAACTTGTCCTACGTCGTTCAGCCGTGTCCAACTCTATGTGACCCCATGGACTACACGTTCCATGGAACTCTCCTGGCCAGAATATGGGAGGAGGTAGCCATTCCCTTCTCCAGGGGATCTTCCCAACTCAGTGATCGAACCCAGGTCTCATGCATTGCAGGTGGATTCTTTACCAGCTGAGTCACAAGGGAAGCCCAAGAATACCGAAGTGGGTAGCCTATCCCTTCTCCAGGAGATCTTCCTGACCCAGGAATCGAACTGGTCTGCTGCATTGCAGATGGATTTTTTTTACCAGCTGAGCTACCAGGGAATCCCTAACTTAAAAAGCACACTCATTCAATTCACTTCTGACTGCATTAACAATTTTATATTTTTCAACAAAGTGTTTTGGGGAAAAATATTTTGGAAAATTGATGTTTTGCACTTAAGTATTTTTAAAACTCATTAATAACTAAATAAGGAGGGAAATAGTAGATTACATTAGTTTGAGGAGGGTTTGGCAAGGGCACATGTACATAGTTATACACCCAACAACCATATTAGATAACAGTTTTCTTTATATTTGATGCCTATTTGAATGGGTAAGTTACAAGGACAATATAATGATGAGTTTTATCTTTGAAGATATAATTATCTGAAAGATCAAATCAAGGATTTCCTTGGTTGTCCAGTCAAGACAAGTCTCCACACTTTTGCTGCAGGGGGCATGGGTTTGATCCCTGTTAGGAGGAACTGGGATCCTGCGTGTCATGTGCCACAACCAAAAAGCAAAAGAAATATCAAGTCATAAGCCTGAGAAGTAAATATTAAGCAAGTTGATTTGTGGCTGTTAAAAAAAAGATAGGGTAAAATAAGGGCAGTTATTATGCGCTAACTTGTGCCCCCCATCATAATGTTGAGGTTTTAACTGTCAGATTGTGTCTATAACTAAGCTTGCATGTTTAAAATGTAATTAAGCTAAACTGAGATCGTTAGGTTGGGCACTAATATGATACAACTGGTGTCCTTTTAGGGGAGATGATTAGGCTGCAGACATACATGAAAGGAAAACTGAGTAAAGTCACAGAGAAAAGAGTGCCATTACAAGCCAAAGGAGAGGCTTCAGGAGAAAGTAAACCTGTTGATTCCTTGCTCTTGGACATCTAGCCACTGGGGCAATAAGAAAATATTTCTTTTTTGTTGAGTCCATATAGTTTAGTTTGTGGTGCTTTGCTATGGCACTCCTAGAAAACTAACACTTTAGCTCAGAGGTATAAGAAATAATCACATAAATGTCACGTAACAGTGTGCCAAACAATATGTATGGAGTCAGTTATCAAAGGTATTATTAAAGAAGTAATTGAAGAGAAAATAACAAATAGTACACTGTTTTCAAGTTTGGGAAAAATTTCTTTCTTACTTAAAGGTCCTAAAAATGAAGTCTTCAAGAAAACAATATCTTTCTTTGAATACTAACACAGAAATCTCTTAGATATTTCCAGTTGAACTCTCACTGTAAGAAGTCACAGTAATCATATCAGAATTTCTTAGTAAGTTGCCCTTATTAAGCCTGCACTTCTCTGAAGTCCTCTAAAAGGAGCATATAATCAAAATTTACCTTAAAAATTAAAACTATGGGGAAATAGAAACAATTTTGTAGACAAAAAGTGCATGTGGATGTGTATGTGTGTGTGTATTCTTCAATCAGCAAACCAAGATGAAGATGAGCAAATTGAATTTAAAAGAGCAAAAATAAATCTCTGTGTTAAATCTTTTCCAACTTTGTGACATAAATATGACACTGAGAAATCGCTATACAATTTGGCCTGAAATGCAAAAAAGTCATCAGGACCACATACCTACTTCTCAGGCACCTAGA
The DNA here is from genome assembly GCA_006408675.1 of Madoqua kirkii. Taxonomy (NCBI): domain Eukaryota; kingdom Metazoa; phylum Chordata; class Mammalia; order Artiodactyla; family Bovidae; genus Madoqua; species Madoqua kirkii. Next base: position 7,033 of record SJYC01032511.1, on the reverse strand, counting down.
CAGGCAGGAGTTTGTCATATGAAAAGTTCCTCAAATTTATCTAAGCTTATATTGTATAAAGAATAGCTTATGCTATCTCTACATAGATAGAAAATATTTACATAGAAAATATTTTTACTTTTAAAAAAGCACTGGTCACTGGGAATAAATTGAGTAAAGAGCTCCAGAAACTCTGCTCCAGAAAATCAAAAAGCACACTGACAGAATCTGTCAAAATCATCTTTTTCAAAACCTAGAAGTTAAAGACTTGCAAAAATGTCAGTGTTCATCCAGGAAAAACTGCTGACCTTGTTAAGAACAGTGAGGTCTGCAGGGTTTTAACTTATTCTGTAGCCATCATCATCACTCCAGCTCCATGGTACCCTGGAAAACAAGCAGCCCTCCAGCCGTGCTGAGACCCAGCATCCTTACAGCCTCTGGAAGGTGTAGCCAAGAGCAAAGGAACAAACTAACTTCAGATATGTGGAAAAGAATTTACCATTAGTGTATAAAATTTGGGATTAGGATTAGAATCTAAGCATACCAGAGATTCTGAACTCTTAAATTTTCATACAAATTGTGGAATCATGACTGAATTTTATAACCAATGTTGGAAAATACAAATAATATTTTTAACTACAATATAAAATATATATGTAAATATATATGTGCATATATTTTTTTTATTTATATGTATATGTATATATATGTCTGTCACCAAAGGCAACTAGAGGAAAGTAAGAAATAAAGAGAAGCATTAAGCATATACAAGTTAATCCTTAAAATATATATATAATAGAATAGTATCTATTATTATAAACCAGGCACTCTCTTGACAACAGCAAGAGTAATGCATGAGAAAGAAGCTTATAATCAGCTCCTTGTAGCTGGCTTTGGGCACTGGAATTACCCTGCAAAACAGAAATCAGAAGACTTGCTGATTCACTCTGATGTGCCGTAGATAAACATTTATTCTGGACCACTGCATTTTGGGAAGAGGCCTGGCTTGTGATATTTACTTATGTTTTATCAGCATATTAAATGTGTTGAAATCCCTGGGATTCATGAAGTCCTATAGAAAGTGAACAGAAGATAGATGACTTCTACGATCTGATCACTGGACCTAGCAAATAGATAATTGGTATCACTGAAATGAAGTTTCATATTCTGACCAGATGTTTTCAAGACAAAATAGGAGCAGAAATTTTCCAGATAGAAATTTCTGGAGAAAGATTCATGAGTAGGCAAGAGTGGTAGAATTTATAGCATAAGTTTCAGACTGGTCTTTTCTGGGGGGAAAAAAAAAACCTCTTAGCTCGAAATTCAGATAAATGCACAAATCCAGTAACTCATTCGGTATGCTAGTGCTGGCTGTCATCTTATTGCCTTCATAGTTACTTTCGCAGTTGCTTCCTCACTAACTGAGACTATGGGTGGAAGGAATTATGGGAGATTTAAAGAAAGAAAATTCGAAAAACCATCTGGAAGAAGGCTAAGGAAGCAGAATGGTTTCTGGGAGCATCAAGGACTAGTTGATGTGAATACCCGTGAATTTAAGGGGTCTGAGTCATCATGTTTGTGTGTTGTCTGTGGATCTGTGTGTGCAGGCAAACCCATCCATCATCTAAATTTAATGTTTGCGACACTAAACAGAGAGGAGACAATGATATCTCTAAATGTAGGACATGTATTTAGGGAAAAAGTGTTATCAAAATGAGACAAATACTTAAGGAATAGCCTAAAGTGGGGAAGTGAAGTTGAAGTGAAAGTCACTGTCGTGTCTGACTCTTTGTGACCCCATAGACCATACAGTCCATGGAATTCTCCAGGCCAGAACTGGAGTGGGTAGCCTTCCCCTTTTCCAGGGGATCTGCCCAACCCAGGGACCGAACCCAGGTTTCCCACAGTGCAGGTGGATTTTTTTTTACCAGCTGAACCACCAGGGAAGCCCAAGAATACTGGAGTGGGTTGCCCATCCCTTCTCCAGTGGATCTTCCTGACCCAGGATCAAACCGAGTCTCCTGCATTACAGGAGGATTCTTTGCCAGCTGAGCTTTCAGGGAAGCCCTGGGGAAATAGAGTTGCATCTCAAAGAGTTTCCAAGTAATTGTTAATATTTGCAGTGGAAATTTTTGATAATTATTGCACATTAACACTTCCCAGCAGACAGAGATTGTTCACTCCCTGAGAAAGATCCACTCCTTTGAGGGGCTGCAGTAACAAGCTCCTTGGGGACTGCACTTATTACTTCATGGATCTTTCCAACTGTAGCATACAGATGCAGGAACAAGTGCATAATATCGAGATCAAGTGCATAATACATATCCTTGGGGATTTTACTTATGGGACAAGCACTGAAGTTTGACTTATCTGTAGAAGTCTCATACCGAGATTCTTCTGAGTACAGACCTCTTTGCCTTTCTTCTTGAGTTCTTATCTCTCTGCATAAACAGGTTCACAACCGTGCACATGCACACCCACACTCCCATAGATGGCACGGCAGGAGACCCAAGAGAGGAGGGGTGGGCTTTGTGCGCCTTTGTAGGAAAGACATAGGACAGTGAGAGTATGCTTTGCCATTTGTTCCCTGGGCTCTCCAGGAATGTCGCTGGGGAATGGGCTGGCTTTAGGTGATCAGACTCTAAAGCCGTCACACCTGGAGGCTCCTGAGCATACTGAATCCTGTCCTTCCATCAGGACAGAAAAGGTGTCTGGGACTCAACCATCCACTGCACTCACTCCAGGGAGCAGGAGACTCAGCTCCAGGCGTTCCCATCTCTGTGAGTTTTCCTCTACATTCAAGTCCAAGTTGAGGAAAAGATCAGAAATAGTAGCAGCTCCCAGTTATATAAATCCTTATTTACACATTGATTAATGGTTTCAGAAGAGCAGGGGAGAAGACTGGCAGAATCATCAGGTTTAGGGAAAAGAAAAAAGCCTACCTTTCTGAAGACCCCTTTCTTGCTCTGTGCTGAGGTCTCAGAGTCACATCTGATACCCACGCTGTCTAAACATAGGTTTCTTACTCCCCTAGTCGGAGCCCCTCCCTGGTGCCCCACTTTATTGGAAGGGGCTGGTAAACTCAGTGTCCCGAAGTCACGGTGGCAAACTGAAAAGGGCATAAGAACATCTTGAGCTGATATCTCTCCTTACAAACGATGAATCCAGAAGTCTTGTCTAACTTGTCCTTCATTGTCTTTCATTTCTCCCTCTGCTGAGGACCATCTGCTCCTACTGAATTCTGGAAATGTCCTGCCAGGAAGTGAGAAAAACGGGGCTCCTTTCTTTGCTGCCCAGTAGGAAGATGTTTAATAAAGAGCAGGGAGAAATCCCTCTAGCTACCTGATAAAGATCCCATTCCTGTTTCTTTTGCAGTAGGGAAGCTGGTAAAGGTTCCATCTAATTTAACCTGATTTGCTGTCCAGAATTACTCTCCAGTGATGTGTGTCCTCATTTGAGGGAAATCCTGTGTCATCTTCTAGAGTGTGATAACCTGAGTACCACTGTCACTTATCAGCTTTGGAGGGAAGTTCTAGCTGGTGAAAATATGGTGAAATGTCCTTACTACAATAACAGTTTCTCTATTTACATGTCTGCGCACGTGGCAAGTTTTCAGTCAATATTTTTGTCTTACCCTGTCACATTTAAGTCAATTTTTTAAAATGGAATAAATAAAAATCCATCATTTCTAAATTTTGCCATTAAAAAAGAAAATTAAGATAATCCATAGTATTTCTATTGTTGTAATGAGGCATAGGATTTCTAATTCCTCTAAACTGCAAAAACTTCGTTATTTTCATAAATATTTCAGCATTCTAATTTTTAATATTCAAATTACTATTTATGAAGCTAACAGTTTTCATGTTCATATAATCTGACTTCTGTTTTATAAAAGATGAGAGTTGATGATCTGTTAACAGGAAATTACTGGAAAGGCATTCTAGGAAGAAGCCTTGACGTTAGCTTATAAACCATCAGGGTCCACTGAGGTATGAGGAGTAGGAGCAAAAGATTTCACTTTAGCAACATGTCAGAGAAAGCAGTGATCACTGTAGACAAGAAGCAGGATAGTAGATGTCCTAGGACTAATAAAGCCTTCTGATAATCATCCTGCATGATACTGTTTATTAATGCATTTCATTATTTTTTAACTAGAAAAAAAATCTCTAAGTACATGTTAAATTAAGCAGAAATTTAAATATATTAAGTGAATGTCCTTTAAGGTATATTTTTATTTTATATACAATGTGACACATGTATTCTTTTAACTTGTAGTGGAAACATTCCTGAAACACAGATTACATTTTCTAGATATTCAGGCTTTTACAACTGGACTTAGAAGCTAATATCAGATAAACAGGAGCTCCATGGAAAAATGAGGAAGAAGGACAGGCATTAGAGAGAATGAGTCTAGGAGCCAGAGAATCAGGCAGTGTTTTTAGGATACTGATGGTGAAAGGCAAAAAGCTGCTGGAGATTTGATTTATGTGTAAATTTTCAATTTGTGTAGAAGACTAATTCTACATTAAACTGCATTACTAGGTCCCTCAGCAGACAGGTGAGGTCAGAAAGGCAGATCAGAACCAACAGTTAAACCAGGAGCTACCATGGAGGCTTTGAATGCTTGTGCTGACATTAGTAACATTTGATATTTCTGCTAGCATTCACTGTAACATTAGTACCTAAAAGTAATATTTTAGAGACATGCACCAAAATAGAATAAGAGCCTTCGAATCACTTTACTAGCTGTCCCACTCCACCTGCTCTAGAACCTGATGCTATCCTATACTGTCGCTAAAGAGAAACACCCCTGGCCTACGCTCCCTGGCACAAAACACAAATATGTGTCGCTCGAAGAGCTGAATAATTCAGTTCCTCCAATGTGCTGTATTTACTCGTTTGATTTTTTATTTATGGTTCTTATTTGAAATCAGTGTCTGATGACCTATTTGTTTGACCCCAATGACAGTGACTAAAAATTAGACTTTTCTTCAGTTTCAAGCTTGGAATGGTGATTCTTTTCCTTGGTAAGTACTCCTGAAAGTGGATTTTATACTCAGTATATCATCGTTTCCATCCTAAACGAGTCTTCCTATTTTTGAAAATCTTCTGAACATATTTCATGTGATAAACAGACAAGAGACTTTAATTCATTTACATAAATTTGTCACATCATTCTTAACACATACTGATGCACTTGACTATTTTTCTCATATTATTTATGGTGAATGATAGAGCTAATATTGGATAGTACTGCTTAGATTCTATTATATCTAAAGTGAACTGTTTTATAAAATGTCCTCAGGTACAAGATATATAATATAAAGGAGGCTAGTAGACTGAGTATAAGTAAAGGCAGTTTTTGACATTAGAAATTAAACTTACTTTCTTACTTAGCTGTGGATTAATATCTATACGACTATAACTACAAAATCATTAGAAAGTATTCACTGAATTTTTAAATAATCAATTATCCTCTTCAATTTAACACCAGAAAACCACACTCATCCCTCTGCCCAATTATGTCCAATCCAATTTTGTATTTCATAGGGACTTTGAAGCTAATGCTATGAATGTCCCATATGTAACACCTTGCTCTCCCACTTCAGAGCACACTGGCCTGATTTCCAAATGCCAGCAGCTGCATTTCCTTGCCTGCAGGTTCCCCAGAAACCAGAGACACTTTACTGTCCCATCACCCAGTGAAAAGGAGCCCTAATTCTTGGTCCACCCACCTCAGGACTCTCACCCAATAATAGATACTGGCTGGTATATAGATACTCTAGGCCTCTTCTACTCCAAGTGGGTTTACATGGGCTCTAAGATTTTTCCATTAGGATCTAATTTCACTTACTCCTCTTTTGTCCTACTGCAGCATCCAAACTTAAGCAGCTGCCTTGATGTGGTCGTGTCACTTTTACCTTCCTTTGTTAATTGATGTTCATAGATTCAAAATCATAGAACTTACTATGGAATTCATTGTGGATCACACTATTTTGAAATGTGATTTTGACTCTTTTTTTTTCTTCTAAAAAATGACTTTATAAAGAGATACCAGCCAGATTATTCTCATCAAGTGAGGTTCCCACACTTAATTTTTCTTGGAATAAGTAAATTAAATCATATATTTCTAAAACTAATTATAAGAACCCCTGCAACATATATTTCTTTGCTTACATGAATTATAAGCTCAAGTAAAGAGACAACTCTATGTTTCAACCTTTTTAAATAAGCTAGCATAGATATTTTACTTGGAATGTAGAAAAAATTAGTATATATAATCTTATAAATCTATGTGAAAGTGAAAGTCACTCAGTCGTGCCCGACTCTTTGTGACCCCATGGACTATACAGTCCTTGGAATTCTCCAGGACAGAATACTGCAGTGGGTAGCCTTTCTCTTCTCCAGGGGATCTTCCCAACCCAGGGATCAAACCCAGGTCCCCCGCATTGAAGGTGGATTCTTTACCAGCTGAGCCACAAGGGAATTAATTTTTGTGTTGATATCTTTGGTGACAGAAAATTTACTTTTTACATTTTAATGGGCTTATGGATCATTTAGATTATTTTTCATGTGAAGTAAGTTCAAGTAAATATTTGCACAATTGCCATTTGATTATTTTTCCTTAGTGATTTGCAGAAAATGTTTTATATTCCAAATATGAGCCCTGAATTTATTGTACCTGTTATGAATAATTCATAGTTTCTTGATGATGCCTCTAGATACATAGCAGTTAATTTCTTAGTTTTATCACTCTTTTATGTTGTTTAATATTACACTCAATTCAAGGTCATAACTATGCTACAAAGCTTATTCTATCTTTTATATTTAGATCATTACCTACCTGTATTTCTATTTTGGTTTAATTTTATTTCTTCATGTAAATAGGCAACTGACCCAGCGTTATTACTGAAAACACCTGTGCCTTTGTCTTGGTTCACATGTGCTTGTGGGGTGATGGGAATGTACATTTTTGAACTTCTGGTTAATCATGCTGTTTTATGAGTCTACTTAATTATCTTTGTCTCAGCAGAACATTGCCTGACTGTTTATA
>SJYC01032507.1:0-13379 GCA_006408675.1 Madoqua kirkii | reverse complement strand
TGAGAGGAACGGAGAGTGGGAAAGATCAGCTGGGCCGCCAGCATGGCTGGGTCCGCCACCAGGTTGAATCCTCCGGGCGAATTGCACGGACCCCACTCCTTTACCTCTTAATGCTTTTACGCCCTCTTGAACTCTCTTCATCTTCCTTTTCTTTGGCACTGTCCGAGATTAACACTTGCGGGCATGAAGAGGCTCTCAATGGAGAAGGGGGACACGGGCGGGGAGGGAGGCGGTTAGAAGGTGAAAGGGTGAAAGGCTTAAGCCAAGGTATAAGCCAACCTGGCGGATATTCTACCAGATCCTGGAAGACCAAACTGTATAGAGTTTAGTCCTGGTGTCCCTACAGGTTGGCACCAAGCACCTTCTCTCTGACCGCTGGAACAATAGGCAAGCAAAGGTGCCCTCTGGTGGCCAGTCGATGCCAAAGGTGGGCAGTTCAACTGAACAGAGAGTTAACAGCTTGTTTCTCTTCACCAGCAAAGATAGATTCTGCACTCTAGACTTAGAATCAGAGAAATGGTCACAAGAGTCAGAGGAGTAGAAAGCTTCTGTCCCATACTGTGCCCTAAGAGCCCCAATGAACAGGCAAAGAACAAAAAGATGGTGCTGGCACTCCCACTCACACTGATACAGCGAACCAACTCAGACAACAAACACAAAATGGCCACCAGCAGCCCAGAACTAGATCTTTCTGGGCTCTCTTTTCAGTCTTACCTGCAGGATATTCACAGAGCCAGTTGCCTCCCCCCAGATACAAAACCTGGGGCCTCGGTCTCAAACTGGACTTATTCCTGTATTCAAGCCCAGTGGCCCCCAAGTATGCTACTGGACTAGGTCTCATGCTGGGCTTCTCCAGAGCTAACACCGGTGTTCAGAAATCTTACCCCCTAGTGAGGTCCCCCTTCTATCAGGAGAGTTGTTCTGCCCAGTCAAATGGAGATCCCGGATGAGCCTCCAAATGTTATGCTTCAAGTCCAAGTCCCAGAATAGACGGAGAGAACAAATCCACCACAGCAATGCAAAGGCAAGAAGGGAGTTTATTTATTGCTAACTCGAGTTAGGGCACCCTGCCACATCCAATACAGTGGAGTAAAGCAAGAGGTCTCTGAGCCCTGAATTACAGCAGTATTTATAGACTTAGAACAAAGACAGGGAGTTGACAAGAGCAGATTGGTTGCAAGGGTTTCTTGGCATCTACTAATTGGCTAGATTTCTGCATGCATGGGCTTTCTCAGGGGATTTTCATCCTCGTCCCAATTGGCTCAGGTCTGGCGTTGGGGGGGAATAGTGGGATTTTTTTCTAATTGGTAAAGCCATACTGCCCTTGGGCAGTGCCTCAGCCCTCCCAGAGACCGAACCTCAGACCCAGCCTGCCCCTCAGAGCCTGTCCTGGCTCCAGTTAGGTCTTAACAATTGGAACATCTTCTGGCCCAAGCAAAGTATAAAATAAACGTAGAAACTGAGACAATCTTCCTGTGCTTTTCTTAATGCCTCTATGGGCTAACATGTGAAGAAATAGATCAATAAACATTTGTCTGTTCTTAGATGCAGAGAAACCCATTCTTCTAGATAATATTCTTATTCATTCTGTACCCTCCTAACCCTGCCTAAACTGGAGAGCAGTGACAGCAACCCACAGGTACAATCCTAACCATGTCACGTTACAATCTCAAATTACTTACCCTTCAGTTTCTGCTGTTCAGGAGCCACTTGCCAGAGTCCAGCGCCAGCAGCCAGAGATTCAACCTGAAGTGATGTGTAGTGTTGATGAGAAACAGGCATCCTCTCAGTTTTCTTGGACTGCCTGTGTATTTCAAACATATGTTTCCCTTTTATACTTTTACAAAATCATTAGGTCAGTGATTCTCTGTTATACTTTTACAAAAGCATTATGTCAAAGGTTTTATATTTTTAGTTGCCATGTACTCAGATTTAATTTTCCCCAAAAATCATTATTGCCACTCAAAAGGTGTTCTTTCCTCAGTGATTCTCTTATCTACTTTTTCTCATGTGTCCTTGTGAACATATTGTAACTCATACTAATGTCTGGTCTGCATACCACATTCCTGTTTAATTCTTTTCTTTCTAAGTCCTGTTTGCCCCTAATATCCTAAGCTCACTGTTTCTCAGAAAAGATTTCTAGCTAATAATATCTCTAAAGTCCCTAATTTTTATTAGCTGTAATAGAATATTTTAACATTACAGCAATCCTTAAATCTTTAACCTCTAACTAGTTAAATTATTTCTAAGCATTAAATTGAGCCAACTCCTTTTTTAAAAAAAATTGAGAAAATAATTTTATTATTTTTCATAAACAGGAATTACTATCAATGGCAGACCCTAAGGTGGGGCCACTAGAGCAGATACTTTTTTTTTTTTTTTGTAGTGAGCTTTTCCACTTTGGGTTATCTTATAGTTTTTAAAGATCTCATTAAGAATGACTATTGAACACTTTCAGAACAAATTATTGGTCATAAAAATCTTCATCCCTTTGAGTGAGTGAATCAGTCGTGTCCAACTCTCTGCAACCCCATGAACTGTAGCCTATCAGTCTTCTCTGTCCATGAGATTTTCCATGCAAGAGTGCTGGAGTTTGTTATCTCACATACTGGGTCATCATTACTATCTTTCTAAGTTCCATATATGTACCAGTATACTGTTATCATATGCACACAGGTGATTATCATTTCAGCATATCTCTGGTGTTTTTCTTTCTGGCTTACTTCACTCTGTATAATCGGATCCAGTTTCCTCCATCTCATTAAAACTGATTCAAATTTATTCTTTTTAAGGGCTGATTAATACTCCATTGTGTATATGTACGACAGCTTTCTTATCCATTCATCTGCTGATGGACATATAACCCATAAGCATTTCTCTCACAAATAGGCTTCACTTAGGAATCCCTCCTATGTTCTCAAGCTGTAGCCTCTGTACTCACACTGGAACAGTCTTCTGTAAAACTCTGAACAAATGTCAGTGATTAACTTTATGGATTATTCTTTGAGCACAGCTGCAGAAGGCTTTATGCCTTCTCATGGTCCTCTCATAAACAATAAGCACCTTAATAAGCTCTTCAGTCAACTCAGCTGAAGAAAGCAAAAAACAAACAAACAACAACAACAACAAAAATTCAGAATCACAAAGCCTAACTCCTTAATTTGGGTCTGTGCCTAAGTAAAAAAGGAAAGTGTTTAGAGCCGTGGCTCTATTTGGTCAGAAATGCCAAACGCAGCTCCTGACAATATTGAGCATATTTTTTGAGAATATTCTACAGAACATTCAGGTAGAATTGGAAATATGTGTATGTATATGAGTTGAGAAACTGAGCACTGAAGAATTTATACTTTTGAATTGTGATGTTGGAGAAGACTCTTAAGAGTCCCCTGGACTGCAAAGAGATCCAGCCAGTCCATTCTAAAGGAGATCAACCCTGGGTTTGATCTTTGGAAGAAAAGATGCTAACGCTGAAACTCAAGTGCTTTGGCCACCTCATGTGAAAAGTTGACTCATTGGAAAGACTCTGATGCTGGCAGGAATTGGGGGAAGGAAAAGAAGGGGACAACAAAGGATGAGATGACTGAATGGCATCACTATTTCGATGGAGGTAAGTGGAGTGAACTCAGGGATATGGTGATAGACAGGGAGGCCAGGTGTGCTTCAGTTCATGGGGGTGCAAAGAGTCAGACACGACTGAGCGACTTAACTGTACTGAGAGATAAAAATATACACAGTATATGTACATATGCTTATAGATATATACATGATTATAAATATACATATATACATATATTTTACCCTTTCTGATCTTAAAGGGTTTTGGTCATGTTCTTCAGATTTCAGTCTTCTGTCTTTTTGGGATTTGTACTAAATCTGTATTAGATACTTTCACATTACTTCAAATCCTCTGCTAGGATGCTGGGAGAGATTGGGGACAGGAGAAGGGAATAACAGAAGATGAGATGGCTGAATGTCATCATTGACTCGCTGTAAATTCCGGGAGTTGGTGAAGAACAGTGAGGCCTCGTGTGCTGCGATTCATGGGCTTGCAGAGTCGGACACAACTGAGCGACTGAAATGAACAGAATTGAACTGATGTTCTGTTGAAGTACAAGCCCACAGTCAACTTCTTTGAGAGTGTAAGAATCTTTCTAGAGAGTGTAACTTTTTCTGAGGTTGTAGAGAATTGAGTACACTGTGAACCAAGAAATTTTCCAGCTTTATCATTAAACAAAGGGTGCTGCAGGCATCAAGTCATAAGCCATTGCATCTATCCATAAGTGTGAAACATGGGAGAACTCTTGATGAAATCAGGTTTCCCACTATTAAGTCCTTAGTTATTTCACCTGCCTCCTGTGTTGCTTGAAGAACTGACATGAGACAGAAAGAATAGGCACTATCCCTAGTTAAGGTTCTTATCAAAGAAATCATTTCATGGAGCCCAGATTCTTGTGTCTTCCCACAGGTAGACTATATCTGGATCCATTCACTTAAGGTGTCCCGTTTTTCTTTCATTAACCATAATAATGGGACATTCTCCATACATGATCATTGTACCCAAAGTTCTGTAAAATCTTGATCCTCCCATCCTTCTTCAGAGCAGTCTCTTTGCAATTCTGGAAAAGTTGCTCCTCATGATTAAATCCTTCTTAGAATGAAAAGCCAGATAAAGAAAACATAATTCTCCAATTATGGACTATGCACTTTTCCCAGTGAATAGCACACATTCTAGAATTGTTATATAAGAGATTCTTATGCAACACCTCAGTGTTAACCTGTGTTTACTAATTCCTACTTAGTATAGATCTGAAAGTCAAAGGTCAGCTATTATTTACTAAAATTTGAGAAGATTCATGGAGTCATAAATTAGTGATATCATTTTATGAAAATATAATATATATATTTACTTTGAGAAAACTATTATTTTAGAAACAAAACAAATTAGTAAAGTGAAAGCATACAAGTGTAGAGTCAGAATTTATTCTGGATAACATAGCTCTGCATTTAAGTGTGTGTGTGTGTGTATGTGTGTTTTTTTCTTTCTGTTTTTTTTTTTTTTTTAATTTGTTTGGGTTTTGTGTGTGTGTGTGTGTGTGTGTGTGTGTGGCTTTTTTTTGTTGTTTGTTTGTTTTTGGCATTTTCTTTGTCTATACATACTAAAGCCACCCTGGTACACATTTTAATTGACACGCAGTGATGATTTTCATACTGTTCATTGGTTATCAAGGCAAGAATACTGAAGTAGTTTGTCATTCCATTCTCCAGTGGACCACGTTCTGTCAGACCTATCCACCATGACCTGCTCGTCTTGAGTTACCCCACAGGCATGGCTTGGTTTCATTGAGTTAGACAAGGCTGTGGTCTTAGTGTGATTAGATTGACTAGTTTTCTATGAGTATGGTTTCAGTGCATCTGCCCTCTGATACCCTCTTGAAACATCTACCATCTTACTTGGGTTTATCTTACCTTGGGCATGGGGTATCTCTTCACAGCTGCTCCAGGAAAGCACAGTGGCTACTCCTTACTTGGTTGAGAGGTATCTCCTTACCATCACCCTTCATGACCTTCAACATGGGGTAGTTCCTCTAGGCCCTCATATGCCCATGCAGCCATCACTCCATGGGTTGCTCCTTCTGGCTGCCACCCCTGATCTCCAATGCAGGGTGGCTCCTCAGGGCCACCGCCCCAGCCTCGGGTGCAAGGTGGCTTCTCCTGGCTGCCTCTTGCCTTGGATACAGGATAGCTCCTCTCAGCCAAAGCCACCGACCTCGGACATGAGGTGTCTCCTTCCTACTGCCACTGACATTGGATATAGGGTAGCTCCTCTCAGCTGCCACCCCTGACCTCAGACATGAGTAGCTCCTCTAAGCTGTTTCTGCACTGTCACAGTCTAGCACTCTCAGCTGCTGCCCCTGATCTTGGACATGGGGTAACTCCTCTAGGCTGTTCTTAGATCGCTGGTGACAGCCATACATAAACATCATCCAGATGATCAACACCAAAATCAGACTGATTCTATCCTTTGAAGCCAAAGATGGAGAAGCTGTACAGTCAACAAAAACAAGAGCAGAAAGAGCTGATTGTGGATCAGATGATGAAATCCTTATTACCAAATTCAGACTCCAGTTGAAGAAGCTAGGGAAAACCGCTAGACCATTCATGTATGATCTAAATCAAATCTCTTATATTTGTACAGTGGAAGTGAGAAATAGATTTAAGGCCCTAGATCTTATAGATAGAGTGTCTGATGAATTATGGAATGAGGTTAGTGACATTGTACAGGAGACAGGGATTAAGACCACCCCCCATGGAAAAGAAATGCAAAAAAGCAAAATGGTTGTCTGAGGAGGCCTTACAAATAGCTGTGAAAGGAAGAGAGATGAAAAGTAAAGGAGAAAAGGAAAGATAGAAGCATCTGAATGCAGAGTTCAGAGAATGACAAGAAAAGGTAAGAAAGCCTTCTTCAGGGGGCAATGCAAAGAAATAGAGAAGAACAGAATGGGAAAGACTAGGGATCTCTTTAAGAAAATTAGAGATACCAAGGGAATATTTAATGCAAAGATGGGCTCAATAAAGGACAGACATGATATGGACCTAACAGAAGCAGAAGATATTAAGAAGAGGTGGCAAGAATACACAGAAGAACTGTATAAAAAGATCTTCATGACCCAGATAATCATGATAGTGTGATCACTAACCTAGAGCCAGACATCTTGGAATGTAAAGTCAAATGGGCCTTGGAAAGCATCACTGGTGGAGGTGACGGAATTCCAGGTGAGCTGTTTCAAATCCTGAAAAATGATGGTGTGAAAGTGCTGCACTCAATATGCCAGCAAATTTAGAAAACTCAGCAGTGGCCTCAGGACTGGAAAAGGTTAGTTTTCATTCCAATTCCAAAGAAAGGCAATGCCAAAGAATGCTCAAACTACCACACAATTGCACTTGTCTCAGATGCTAGCAAAGTAATGCTCAAAATTCTCCAACAGGCTTCAGCAATATGTGAACCGTGAACTTCCTGATGTTCAAGCTGGTTTTAGTAAAGACAGAATAACCAGAGATCAAATTGCCAACATCTGCTGGATCACCGGAAAAGCAAGAAAGTTCCAGAAAAACATCCATTTCTGCTTATTGACTATGCCAAATCTTTGACTGTATGGATCACAATAAACTTTGGAAAATCCTGAAAGAAATGAGAATACCAGACCAGCTGACTTTCCTTGTGAGAAATCTGTATGCAGGTCAGGAAGCAACAGAACTGGACATGGAACAACAGACTGGTTCCAAATAGGATAAGGAGTATGTCAAGGCTATATATTGTACCATGCTATTTAACTTCTATGCAGAGTACAACATGAGAAACGCTGGACTGGAAGAAACACAAGCTGGAATCAATATTGCTGGAAGAAATATCAGTAACCTCAGATATGCAGATGACCCCACCCTTATGGCAGAAAGTGAAGAGGAACTGAAAAGCCTCTTAATCAAAGTGAAAGTGGAGTGTGCAAATGTTGTCCTAAAGTTCAACATTGGTAAAACGAAGATTATGGCATCCGGTCCCATGCCTTCATGGGAAATAGATGGGGAAACAGTGGAAACAGTGTCAGACTTTATATTTGAGGGCTTCAGAATCACTGCAAATGATGACTGCAGCCATGAAAATTAAAGACACTTACTCCTTGGAAGAAAATTTATGACCAACCTAGATAGCATATTCAAAAGCAGAGACATTACTTTGCCGTCTAACGTCTGTTTAGTCAAGGCTATGGTTTTTCCAGTAGTCATGTGAGATTTGGACTCTTAAGAAGGCTGAGCACCGAAGAATTGATGCTTTTGAAGTGTGGTGTTGGAGAAGACTCTTGAGAGTCCCTTGGACTGCAGGGAGATCCAACCAAGTTATTCTGAAGGAGATCAGCCCTGGGGTTTCTTTGGAAGGAATGATGCTACATATGAAACTCCAGTACTTTGGCCACCTCATGCGAAATGTTGGCTCATTGGAAAAGACTGATGCTGGGAAGGACTGGGAGCAGGAGGAGAAGGGGACGACTGAGGATGAGATGGCTGGAAAGCGTGACTGACTCAATGGATGTGAGTCTGAATGTACTTCGAGTGTTGGTGATGGACAAGGAGTCCTGGGATGCTGCGATTCATGGGGTTACGAAGAGTAGGAAACAACCGTGTGCCTGAAGTGAAGTCAGTGAGTGGACTGATTTTTTGCTGGCATGTCATTGGTAATACATGAAAGAAAAATGTGTACTCTCTCTCGATCCCAGTGAGCGAGAACCCATTCAAATGGTATTTGATGTGCTAAGTCAATACACTCCTGTCTGACACTCTGTATCACACAGACTGTCACCATCTTGTATTCTCAATCAAAGGGATTCTCAAAGTGCAGAAATTGGTATGGCTTGTAATGCTTAGTTTCAGGAGATCTCTCCAATTCATGGATTGAGCCTGCATCTCTTTTGACTTCTGCGTTAGAAGGTAGGTTCCTTAGTACTAGTGCTACCTGGGCAACCATATATATGTGTGTGTGTGTGTGTGTGTGTGTGTGTGTAAACTCATATACATGCATATGTATATGTCAATATTTTAGATATATGATTTTTCTGTCTATACGTTGCAGTATATATTTTTCAGAAGGTATATAACTGCAGGTATGTACTTTTGAAGGATCTGATGATTTGCATCTAAATTACCTCGTGACTTATACTTTGAAGTATTGGTTCTTTGGGAATATGGTGTTTAATTTTCCACACACTGACAAATTTTCAAATGACATAACCTATTTTTAACTTTTAGCTCCACTTCTGGTTTTCAGAGAATATACTTGGTATGTTTTAAAATACAAAAACTTGTGTTCTGCCTTTATATAAAGCTTAGTTTTGAGAATATTTCAGAGAAAATTCACATATGTATGGAAATATGTATCTGCTTGTATATATGAGTAGAGATAAATATATACACTGTATATGTACTTATGCCTATTTGAACATGTCAGTGTAGGTACATAATTGTATGTATATAAATATTACCCTTCCTTGATCTTGAACTTTTTCTGATCATGTTCTTCAGATTTATATTTTGCTTCCATATTCTGACTCTTGAGGATGTGTGCTAAACCTATACTAGGTATTTTCTCATTACTTTAGGTCCTCTGTGTGTCCTGTTGAGGTAGAAGCACACAGGCACCTTCTGTGAGAGTGTAAGAATCTTTCTACAGATAGTAACGTTTTCTGAGTTTGGATAGAATAGAGAACACTGTGAACCCAGAAATTTACCAGCCACATCAGTAAACAAATGATGCAAAAGTCATCAGGTCATAAGCCATTGTATCCATCCATAAATGGGAAATCTGAAGGAACTCCTGATGTAACCACGTTGCCCACTATCAAATCCTTGGTTCCTGCAGCTGCCACGAGTGTTGCCTGAAGAACTGACTTGAGACAGAAAGAGCAGATACTAGCCCTAGTTAAGCTGCTTATCAAAGAAATTATTTCAAGGAGCACAGATTCTTGCATCTTTCCACAATTAGACATTATCTGCATTTAGTTACATGAAGTATCCAGTTTTTATTTTGTTAACCATAATATTTTGACATTCTCCAGACCTGATCTTTGTACCAAAACTTTTGTAAAAACCTGGATCCTGTTATCCTTCTTCAGAGAAGTCGTTTTACAATGCTTCAGAGGTTGCCCCTCATGATTAAATCTATCTTAAAATGAAAGGCCTGAAGAAGAAAACATAGTTATCCACTATTGGGCTGTGCATTTTTTCCCAGTCAGTAGCACACATTCTAGAATTGAAATATAAAGGATTCTTGTGCAGCACCTCAAATTTAATCTATGTTTACTAATTCCTTTTTAGCATAGTTCTGAAAGTCAAAGATCTGCTATTACTTATTAAAATTAGAGGGGATTCATGGTTTCTTGAATCGGTGACATCAATTTAGAAAAACATATAACCGTATATGTTTACTTTACTTTTAGAAACAAGGGCAAATTAATGAAGTGAAAGGATACAATTGTAGAGTTTGAATGCATTCTGGATAACTTAGCTCCGCATTTAACTGTATCTTTTTGTAGTAGTTGTTATTGTTTGTTTTTGCTTTCTGCTTGTCACTTGCACAAGTCAGCCAAGGACTGATTTTATTTCTCACTTGAAGCAAAATGATCAGAATTTGAAGTAGACTTAATTTGGAAAAGTGTGTTCGAGTGTGCTGCCCAGCAAAATAAATTGTTATTAGTCAATATAGCTGAGACTCCCTTTTGAGCATTTCTCCCACCTCCTTCTTGGGCCTCCTCTCCTACCTCACAACACACTCCATTAGAGCACTCCATAGCACAAGCTATCTACTACAAACTTGGTATGTTACATACATCAGTGCAGTTTGTTCAGTTCATTCCATTCTCTCTTTCCCACACTGTGTCCTCAAGTCTGTTTTTTATGAGTGCATCTCTTCCTAACTTCCAAATGGGTTTTCAGCATTTTTTTTTAAATATTCCACTTATATGCATTGGTATGCACTATTGCTCTGTTTTTTAAATTCCTTCACTATGTAACAGGCTCTAGATTCATCTGGACCTCTACAAATAACCCAACTTTGTTCCTTTTTATGGGTGAGTAATTTTCAATCCTATAAATGTACCATAGCTTCTTTATCCATTCTTCATTTGATGGACACTGAGGTTACTTTCCTTTATTGGCTCCGCTAAATGGTGTTGCAATGGTTACTGGCATACATATCTATTCTGCATTAAGGTTTCCTTTGAGTATAAGTGAAGTAATCAGATTGTTGAGTTAAATCATAATTTTATTCCTTGTCATCTAAATAACTCCTATATTGTTTAGCATTGTGGCAGTTTTCATTTATATTTCCAGCAACAGTGTGGGAGTGCAAGAGGATTATCTTTGCTCTGCACCATTTCCTTCATATATTATTATGTGATTGTATGTATTTAATTTTTTATTTGATTGCCACAAACCTCAATTGCTGCTTGTGGAATCTAATTCCATGACCAAAGACCAAACCTGGGATCCCTGCATTGGGATATGGTGTCAGCCATTGGACCAGCAGGGCAATCCACTGTTGTATGTTCCTTTCTCATGTTGGCCTTTTGGAATGGTGCCAAAAAATAGGTCACTGTAGTTTTGATTTGTGTGCCTTTGTTAAATTGAGGTAGTTTTTGCTATGTTTGGTTCTTGGAGAGTTTCTATCATAAACACTTGTTGAATCATATCAAAGTTTTTTTGATTTTTTTTAATCTAGATGCAAATTTCAGAATTTGAAATATAAAAATCTCTCTTATTTCCTATACAAATCTGGGGACAGTTTTTCCAACTTGAAATATGGAATTCTCTGCACGTCCCACATGAAAGTATGGACCCAAAATTTTCAGCACACAATGTGGATGTTTTCACATTAGAGTTATGAAAATCTGGATGCAGATTCTTGGACAGAAATTAGGAAAATGTCTTTCTCACATATCAAACCATGGTCACAGGGTTTCTCACATAAAATATGGACTTTTTTCATATTTCTCATTTGAAAATTTTTGTGCTGTCTTTTCTTATTGAAATACTATGTACTATTAAACATTTGAAAAACTTTCATTAATTTTCCTCCAAGAAATATTGAATTTGCCCTCAGATTTTCATGCTTGAGCTATGAAATTTCTACATTTCCATCAAGAAAGTTTGAATGAATGTCTTCTGTTATGAGACTTGGAGTTCAGTGTATTTCACACTTGAAATCTTGGGAGAAGTGTTCTCATATAAAACATGAAATCTCAGTTAATCACATATGACATTTGTTCAGATTTGTACACATGATATAGAGAATTTTTAGTGATTCAGAAATAAAGATCTGAGCTAAACAGTGAAACACTGAACAGCAATATTTCATGTGTTTCCGGAATAACATATAGAGTTCTCTGCATTTTTTTGATGAAAGTCTGGGTGAATATTCCCTATATGAAACAGGGAATTAATATATTGTTACATGTAAAGTCAAAAGCATGTTTTCTCACATAAAATGTGGACTTTTATTCATATTTATTATTTGAAAATCTTTGTGCTGTCTTTCCTTATTGAAATACTATATACTATTAAACATTTGAAAAACTTTCATTAATTTTCCTCCAGGAAATATTGAATTTGCCCTCAGATTTTCATGCTTGAGCTATGAAATTTCTGCATTTCCATCAAGAAAGTTTCAATGAATGTCTTCTGTTATGAGACTTGGAGTTCAGTGAATTTTACAGTTGAAATCTTGGCAGAAGTGTTCTCATATGAAACATGAAATCTCAGTTAATCACATATATTTGTTCAGATTTGTATACATGATATAGATAATTTTCAGTGATTCAGAAATAAAGATCTGAGCTAAACAGTCAAACACTGAACAGCAAAATTTCATGTGTTTCTGGAATAACATCTAGAGTTCTCTGCATTTCTTTGATGAAAGTGTGGATGAATATTTCCCTACATGAAATAGGGAATAAATATATTGTTACATGTAAAGTCAAAACACATATGATTATAGAGTGAAGTGATAAATATATTCAGGGGATTCTAACAGACAGAACCCCTGAAGAGCTATAAGTGGAGGTTTGTGACATTGTACAGGAAGCAGTGATCAAGGCCTTCCCCATGAAAAAGGAAACGCAAAATGGCAGAGTGACAAGGCCTTACAAACAGCTGAGCAGAGCAAAGAAGCTACATGAAGACGGGACAAGGAAAACTATACACATTTGAATTGAAAGACCTAAATAGTAAGAAGAAATAAAACCTTCCTCGGTTATCATTGTGAAAAAATAAAGGAAATAAAGAGAATGGGAAAGCCTACAGATCTCTTCAAGAAAATCGGGGATACCAAGGGAAAATTTCACGCAAAGAGGGGCACAATAGAGGAGATAAATGGTACAGATGTAACAGAAGCAGGAACTATTAAGAGGAGGTGGCAAGAACACAGAGATGATTTGTGCACAAAAGATCTTCATGACCCAATTAAGCACGATGGTGTGATCACTTACCTAGAGCCAAATGTCCTGGAATGAGAAGTCAAGGGGGACTTCGGAAGCATAACTACCAGAAAAACTTGTGGAAGTGATGGAATTCAGTTGAGCTATTTCAAATTCTAAAGTATGATGCCATGAATGTGCTTCTCTTCACATGTCAACATATTCAAAAGACTCAGCTGTGGCCAGAAGACTGGAAACAGTCAGTTTTCATTCCCACTGCAAAAACAGGCAATAACAAACAGGCAATGCACAAACTAATGCTTAATTGTACACATCGCACACACTCGCAAAGTACTGCTCAAAATTCTCCAAGACAGACTTCAACAGAATATGAACCATGAGCTTCCAGATGTTGAAGTT
>SJYC01032506.1:0-21763 GCA_006408675.1 Madoqua kirkii | reverse complement strand
AAAAAAAAAAAAAAAGAAAAACAGTGGCTCCTCCCAACATCGTCCTCTATAACAATTTTGGTTTTCTTCACAGAATCATCACTGGACACAGGTATCTGTTTGTTATATTTCTTTACCATTAAAACATATGCCCCATGGTATCCGGGGTTTCTGTTTGTTGTTGTGAACAGTGCATGGTGCATAATAGACACTTAATTCAGTTCAGTTCAGTTCAGCTGCTCAGTCGTGTCCGACTCTTTGCGACCCCATGAATCACAGCACACCAGGCCTCCCTGTCCATCACCAACTCCCGGAGATCACTCAGACTCACGTCCATTGAGTCAGTGATGCCGTCCAGCCATTTCATCCTCTGTCGTCCCCTTCTCCTCCTGCCCTCAATCCCTCCCAGCATCAGAGTCTTTTCCAGTGAATCAACTCTTCGCATGAGGTGGCCAGATTTTCAGCTTTAGTGTCATTCCTTCCAAAGAACACCCAGGACTGATCTCCTTCAGAATGGACTGGTTGGATCTTCTTGTAGTCCAGGGGACTCTCAAGAGTCTTCTCCAACACTTAATTACTTAGTAACAAATAAAGAAGATATGTAAAGGGAAGATGAATGAGACACTGCATGGTCAGAGAAAAAAGAAAATTCTAAAAGATCATAAATCAGTGAACTTGTACAGCTACTCTGGTTTCAAAATGGCTTATCAGTTTCTGGTTAAGGACCATCTTTGCTCCTGGGCTTGGGTTCTGAGGGGTGCTCTGGTATCCTCCAAATAAAGTTACTCCTATTAAATCATCCCAATGAGACATCCGAATCTAAAAACAGAGCAGTGTGCTCTATAAACACAGGCCCATGGATGTGATGAGATCAACTTAGGTAAACATCTTTCTTCTTATGGAGCTTCTAACTGCATAAAGTATGGATTTTCCAAAGAAAGCCCAACAAGAGAGGATCATACAAGCTGAGTCATTGAAGACTCTGGCAAAGCATTGTAGAAGATCACAATCAATGGAAAAATCTTAGTGGGGCTGAGAGAGTGGGCTTCAGGCTCCTCTCAAGCCATGATAACAAATCCTCTAAACAGCCATGGGTCAACATAACTGCCCAGTAACTTCCCTGTGGGTGATGATCCCTAAGCAGATGATGCTGTAAAGAGTGTCCATCTGAGGGATACATGTGAGGAAGGGACCCATGAGGAAGTACGTTTCTGAGAGAGAAGCCAGGTGGTCTGTTCTCTAGAAGATGAACAAGGTGGAGCCCCTTAAGTGACTAGAATGTAGGAAGATGGGGTGGGAAGCACAGTGTGGGGCATCATCTAAATACCTGCAGAGAAAGAGATTGGCTTCATTCTGTTGTTTTTGAAAGAGTCAAGATACAGAACAGACAGATTTCAGGTTGAAAGAAGGAACATGTCCAGAGTTTAAAGAGCTTAAGCTGATGGCATGGACAGCTTGGTGATGGAGAAGGCTGCCACTGAGGTGTCCAAGCTCACACCCCTCTGGTGAATAAGGTAGAGGGTGACCAATATCAGATAGACTCTGAGGTGCTTTCCTACTTACAGCTGCTGCGATTCCTTGAGTCTGAACCCAGAGCATCTCTGAGCGTGTGTGGATCAGCACTCTGTGAGGTAGGCAAGAGATGAGGTCCTGTCCAGGGACCTCTGTTTAAGCTGAGCTCAGGTACTCTCTAGACAGTGTATTAAAAACACAGATAAAAAAAAAAACCAAACCAAAAACAGAGATATCATTTTACTGACAAAAGTCCATATAGTCAAAACTATGGTTTTTCCAGTAGTCATGTGTGGATGTGAGAGTTGGACCACAAAGAAGGTTGAGCACTGAAGAATTAATGCTTTTGAATTGTGGTGATGAAGAAGACTCTTGAGAGCCACTTGGACAACAAGGATATCAAATCAGTCAATCATAAAGGAAATCAACCCTGAATGTTCATTGGAAGAACTGATGCTGAAGCTGATACTCCAATACTTTGGCCATCTGATGTGAAGAGCCAACTCATTTGAAAAGACCCTGATGCTGGGAAAGACTGAGGGCAAGAGGAGAAGGGGACAATAGAGGATGAGATGGTTAGATAGCATTACCAACTCAATGGAGGTGAATTTGAGCAAACTCTGGGAGATAGTGGAGGACAGAGGAGCCTGGTTTGCTGCAGTCCATAGGGTTGCAAAGAGTCGTACATGACTTAGCGACTGAACAACACCAACAGCTGCTCTCTCTCCATCAGGTGGGCAAGGATTCTGTTTCACTCCCCATGCCTCCATTTCCCTAGGTGCTGCATGGTAGGTATCATTTTCCCTCTGTGGTTCAATGGTTTAGAAAATGGTTTCTGGCTCTAATATGTCCTTGGGTTTTGACCTTAAGCAAATCTTTTCACCCATCTGTTCCCTCCTAGATAACTGAGGACAAAGGACCCACCCCTCTGGTGAGTAGAGTACTGTGGCTGGCACACGCCAGGCATTCAATCAATGCCAGCAATTCTCTTCTGAACACATCTAGCCACAAACCATGTCAGTATCAGGATGACTTTTAATAATTATAAATTACTAATTTCAATAATTACATGCATTTTTAAAAACCTTTGAGTTGGTTTCCTAGGTAATAGCTGGCTTCATTTGAGATCTTAAAATGCCAGGTACCACGCTAGAGCTTTATGTGCATTTTGCCAAGGAAGTTAACTATTATTTCTATTTTATAGATGGGGAAAGAGAGACTCAGTAAGGTGAAGTCATCTGTCCAGCTAGATTACACAGCTGGCGTGGGGACAGGGTGGGACGGGGACACTTCTGGGACCAGCTGAGCCACGCCAGAACTCCAGGTGTTGGTCTGACACCAACTCCTGGCTTCTGGGTTCCTCATGGCTCAGCCAGAGGCCTCCACAAGGAGCGAGGCTGGTTGTTCCGAGGCCGGGGCTGGATTAGGACGGGGCTAGGGGGGGCCTTCTTTGCAGGGCTACTGTTCAACAGGCTAGCCGGCTCAGACCCCACACCGTGTGGCACAGTGGGTTCTCCCTGTTACAGGGCCCAGGGCCCCAGCCCATATGTGCTGATGCACACGCTACAGGATGGAAAATGAGTGCCCGCACAGTCCCGGGGCGTTCTGCCTTGAAGCCAAACAAATTTACTCAGGCTCATTTGTCAGCTGCCTTAACCCACCTCCCTCCTATCCTAGCTTATCCCGCCTTCCAAGTTTCTTAGTTGTTACAAGCTTATCACAAAAGTAAATCAAAATGTTCTCAAGAGGAGAAGAAAAGATAAAAGCAAAAAATGCAACATCCCCAAAAGAGAAATATTTTTTATAGTTCCACAACTCTAGCAATTCTGTCTTTAAAAAAAAATCCATTATTTAATTTTAGGACCATGGAGGTGCTAGTGATGAATAATGGCTCCTCTTCTACCTTCTAGTATTTCTAAAATATTAATACTGGTCTGATACCTCTCCTAAGGGGAAGCGGGAGCTGAATCTTTTATAGGCTCCTGAGCCCTATTCACATACTATGCATTTATTCCATTACTACCAATCATATGTCTGGGCTTTTCAAATTATATCTGCACCAAAGGACGGAGACCACACAGTAGGTGGAAAGGGTAAAATGTGTTGCTAAATTGTCCTTTTCTCATTATTTTCTTCGTCTAAGTGTTTACTTTTTCATTATCCATCGAGACACACCTCTTGGCTACACTAGACTTGGGCTGTGAATCATGAATAGAATCTGCAGCGAGGCATTTGACTTCATAGCTGCTTCCCCTTACATCAAATGCCCATCAAAGCTAACAGCAGTTCATTTCATCCGTAGCTGCAAATTGTAGATGTGAAGCTTTGGACACTGAGCCCCAACCTATTTACTCTTGAGCGGGTCAATATTTGGTGTCTGTGTGTGTGGCATGTGCACATGGTGTATGTATGTGTGCCTCACCGATCTTTATACTTGGGATCAAAGAGAAGAAATAAGGAGATTGTTTCACAATACACTAAACACGGTACTATAAATTGCTGTATTGGCAAATGAACTTTTTTAAAATGAAAAATCAGGTTTGTTTTATTCCTCTTTATAAAACTAACAAATGTACACTAAGAAAAAGTTGGAAAGAAAAGCCAAGCTAAAACGTAAAAACCAAGGCAAAGGAAAAAGAGATATTTGATGGTGAGATCCCCCTCAATAGTTAAAATTATTTTACCATTATAAATTAGTCTTTTAAATGCACACAGTTGCATAAATATATTTTACTGATTTTTTTTAAAATTTGGGGAGAATTATAGATTCACATGCAGTTGCAAGAAATACTCTTTACCCCTTTTCCCCCAAAGGTACCATTCCATAAAACTATCGTATAATCGCACAATCAGGATACTGACATTGATGTAACTCAGTGGTCTTATCAGAGCTCCGTTTTATTTGTGTGTCTGTGTGTTCATTAGTTCTATGTCATTTTGTCACGTGTGTAGGTACATGCATCTGTTTCCGCCATTAAGCTACAGAACTCCATCACCTGGGGATCAAGTTGCTGTTTTATAAACATGCTCACCTCTCTCCCATATATCACTTCTCCTCATATCCATAGATCCTACAACCGCTAACCTGTTCTCTGTTTCCATAATTCTGTCATTTAGGGAATATCATATAAATGAATTCATACTCAGCATGCTTCTCTGGAGATTCTTCCAGTCGTTGTGTATCAGTAATTCATTAATTTTATTGCTGAGCAGTAGTCTGTGGATCAGTGTATAGACCGTAGTTTAACCATTCACCTTGTTGAAGGACGTCTGGGTTGCTTGCAGTTTTTGGCAATTATGAACAAAGCTACTATCAGGTGCTATAAACATATAGACACGTTTTTACGGGAACCTGAGCATTCATTTCTCTGGGATAACTATCCAGGAGTGCAACCATTGTGTCTTTGGTAACTGCATGTTTTACAACAAACTGTCAAGCTGGTTTCCAGAGTGGCTGCACTATTTCACACCCCCACCAGCCATGTCTGAATGATCCAGTTTGTTGCATCCTCACCAGCAATTGTTGTAGTTACTGTTTTTTAAAAATCCATTCTAGAAGATGTGTACTGACAGCTTATCGTGGTTTTAATTTGTACTTCTCTCATGGATAATGAGGTATAATATCCTTCCATGTGCTTATTTGCCATCTGTATATCCTCTCTGGTGGAATGTCTGTTAATGCTTTTTGCCCATTTTCTAATTATGTTGATTAGGACTTTGCTGTTGAATTTTGAAAGTTCTTTGTATATTCTAGATGCTAATCCTTTGTAAGATATGCAATTTGTAGATATTTTCTTTTATTTTATAGCTTGTCTTTTCATCCTCTTCAAAGAACCTTTCATAGGCCTGAAGTTTAATATTTTGATAACTGCAATCACATAAAACTACCCAAAACTAACCATGTTCACATGGTCTACAGCCTTGTCTCACTCAATGAATCCATGAGCCATGCCATGTAGGGCCACCCAAGACAGAAGGGATATGGTGGAAGGTTCTGATAAAATGTGGTCCACTGGAGAAGGGAATTGCAAACCACTTCAGTATTCTTGCCTTGAGAACCCCATGAACAATATGAAAAGGCAAAAAGATAGGACACTGAAAGATGAACTCCCCAGGTCGATAGGTGTCCAATATGCTACTGGAGAAGAGTAGAGAAATAACTCCAGAAAGAATGAAAAGATGGAGCCAAAGCAAAACAATGCCCAGTTGTGGATGTGACTGGTGATGGAGGTAAAATCCAATGCTGTAAAAAGCAATACTGCATAGGAACCTGGAATGTTAGTTCCATGAATCAAGGCAAGTTGGAAGTGAGCAAACAGGAGATGGTAAGAATGAACATCAACATTTTAGGAATTAGCGAACTAAAATGGAACAGAATGAGTGGACTTAATTCAGATGACCATTATATCTATGACGGTGGGCAAGAATCCTTTAGATGAAATGCAGTAGCCATCATAGTCAACAAAAGAGTCCAAAATGCAGTACTTGGATGCAGTCTCAAAAATGACAGAATGATCTCTGTTCGTTATCAAAGCAAATCATTCAATATCATGGTAATCCAAGTCTATGCCCCGACCAGTAATGCTGTAGAAGCTAAAGTTCTATGAAGCTGAATGGTTCTATGAAGACCTACAAGACCTTCGAGAACTAACACCAAAAAAGATGTCCTTTTCATTATAGAGGACTGGAATGCAAATGGAAGTCAAAAAATACCTGGACTAATGGGCAAATATGGCCTTGGAGTACAAAATGAAGCAGGGTAAAGGCTAACAGAGTTTTGCCAAGAGAATACAAACATCATAGCAAATATCCTCTTCCAACAACACAAGAGAAGACTCTACACATGGACATCACCAGGTGGTCAACACCGAAATCAGATTGATTATATTCTTTGCAGCCAAAGATGGAGAAGCTCTATACTGTCAGCATAAACAAGACCAGGAGCTGACTGTGGCTCAGATAATGAGCTCCTTATTGAAAATTTAAGCCTTAAGTTGAAGAAAGTATGGAAAACCACTAGACCATTCAGGTTTGACTTAAATCAAATCCCTTATGATTATACAGTGGAAGTGACAAATAGATTCAAGGGATTAGATCTGATAGACAGAGTGCCTGAAGAACCATGGATGGAGGTTTGTGACACTGTACAAGAGGCAGTGATCAAGACTATCCCCAAGAAAAAGAAATGCAAAAAGGCAAAATGGTTGTCTGAGGAAGCCTTACAGCTATGAAAAGAAGAAAAGTGAAAGACAAAGGAAAAAATAAAAGATATACCAATTTGAACACAGAGTTCCAAAGAATAACAAGGAGAGATAAGAAAGCCTTCCTCAGTGATCAGTGCAAAAAAACAGAGGAAAACAATAGAACGGTATGGACCTAACAGAAGCAGAAGATATTAAGAAGAGGTGGCAAGAATACACAGAAGACTATAACTTCGACTGTATAAATCACAACAAACTGGAAAATTCTTCAGGACGTGAGAATACCAGACCACTTGACCTGCCTCCTGAGGAATCTGTAAGCAGATCAAGAAGCAACAGTTAGAACTGGACATGGAACAACAGACTGTTTCCAAATAGGAAAAGGACTGGTTCCAACTACACAAGGCTGTATATTGTCACTCTGCTTATTTAACTTATATGTAGAGTACATCATGTGAAATGCCAGGCTGGATGAAGCACAAGCTGGAATCAAGATTGCTGGGAGAAATATTAATAACCTCAGATATGCATGTGACACCACCCTTATGTGAAGATGAACCAAAGAGTCTCTTGATGAAAGTGAAAGAGGAGAGTGAAAAAGTTGACTTAAAACTACACATTCAGAAAAATAAGATTATGGCATCTAGTCCAAGCACTTCATGGCAAATAGATGGGGAAATAATGGAAACAGTAACAGACTTTATTTTGGGGGGCTCCAAAATCACTGTAGATGAAATTAAAAAGATGCTTGCTCCTTGGAAGAAAAGCCAACCTAGACAGCCTATGAAAAAGCAGAGATACTACTTTACCAACAAAGGTCTGTCTAGTCAAAGCTATGGTTTTTCCAGTAGTCATGTATGGATGTGAGAGTTGGATTATAAAGAAAACTGACTGCTGAAGAATTGATGCTTTTGAACTGTGGTGTTAAAGAAGACTCTTGAGAGTCCCTTGGACAGCTAGGAGATCCAACCAGTCCATCCTAAAGGAAATTAGTCCTGAATATTCATTGGAAGGACTGATGTTGAAGTGAAACTCCAATACTTTGGCCACCTGATGGGAAGAATTGACTCACTGGAAAAGACCCTGATGCCAGGAAAGACTGAAGGTGGGAGGAGAAGGGGATGACAGAGGATGAGAAAGTTGGATGGCACACTGACTTAATAGACATGAGTTTGAGTGAACTCCGGGAGTTGGTGATGGACAGGGAGGCCTGGTGTGTTGCAGTCCATGGGGTTGCAGAGTCAGACACAATTGAGTGACTGAACTGAAATTGAAAGGTTCTGTTTGCCAAATTTTACTTCTAAGAATCTTGTCCTTTGTGTCAAGTCTAAGAACTTTTTGCCTGCCCTTCAATCCACAAGGTTTCCTCCCATTTTTTTTCTTGAAGATTTAAAGCCTTACATTTTACATTTACATCCATAATCTCCTCTGAGTTTACTTTTGTGTTAGGCATGAGGCTTAAACTGAAATTCATCTTCTGCCTACAAATGTCCCAGGGCCTCAGCACCATGTGCTGAAGGAGCTAACTCTCCTCCACTGAGCTGCTTTTGCATCTCTATTAAGAATCAGTCCGCCATATCCGTGTGACTCTCTTTCCTGGTTCTCTATTCTGTTCCATCAATCTATGTGTCTTTTCCCCTGCTTTAACCTCTTGTCTTGCTTACTGTGGCTACAGTCTTAACATCAGGGTGACTGAGTAAAAGAGTGATTCCTGCCACTTTACTTGTCTTTTTCAAGATTGTTTAGTTCTCCTAAACAATCTCTAAAAGCGGCCTGTGCCTCTCCACATCAATTTTAGAATGAGCTTGTTTATACCTAGAGAAAAGCTTGCTGGGATTCTTTAAAAATAAGAATTGCATTAAAGCATAAACAGATCTTTATATTTTTAACATATGATATCATGAGCATTTTCCCTCTTATTATAACTCCTTTTATGCATCCACATTTATCAACCATTTTGGTAATAATGGGCATTTGATTCTTTTCAATTATGATTACTGTGAACAAAGCTACCAAGAATTATCTTGCAAAAGAAGAAATTCTCTGCATTTTGGAGTGTTTCCTTAGGTTAGATTCCCAGAAGTGGCCTTACTCAAACAAAGAGGAAGAACACTCTTACAGTTACTTCTATTTGGCTGTTTTCTCACATATGTTTCCCTATATGTGAAAACATTACCCTTAGCTTTAAATTTCCTTTTGTTATGAGTTTGAATGTCACGGTAGGAAAGATGTCCATCAATGAAGAAAAGGGACATTGTACGAATGGTGAATGACAGTGATCTCTGCCAGAGGATGCTGATTGTAATACCACCTGGCTCAACTCTTCAGTGTGGTGCCAAACACACCTGCTCTCAGGTAATCCTCCCAACTATCCAGAGAAGGCAGGTAAGGAAAATCAATTCCTGTTTCACCTACTTTAGGACAATGATTTGTTACTAAAATGTTTTTAAAGTCTCTTTTCATCCTGAAGAAGAAAGATTTAGTTAAGTCATTTTCTTTTTACCCATGAAAAGAGACAGGGACAAATGGACCAGCCTCATTTATCTCCTTATTGTTTTGGCTGTGAAAATGGCTGTTATCGGAGATGGCCCTGAATGGGAGATGAGAAATACCGGCCTGGCGCAGTAATCAATGACAACTTGGGAGGGCTAACACGGTTCCATTTACGTTTCTATCCTTCCTAATCGGGTTTTCTCCTTTTTCTCTAATGGAAGCAGAGGTTCCATGGAGCGATAGAAAAATAACATGCTTTCTTTTCATGCAGTCGCTTTGCTTTTTTTCCCCCACTTTTCTTTAAAAACTGTGTTGGACCTGCATTGCTAACAGCAAGCATGATCAGCCTGGCACTGTCAGTCTTAAAAGCCCAAGTTTTCCTTCTGAGGACTTAGAACAGGGGTGACCCCCGGGGCCCTGTCAGGGTGCACTTAAATCCCTGTATGCTACATAGGTGCAGCAGAAGAAAGCCCAAGGCCACCCATGGGCCACACCAACATAGCACTGTGAAAAACCTGTCTTCATACTTGCAAATGTTGGGATCAGATGTTCTTGAAGATTGTAAGGTGGAGAATCCCTCAAACCATAAATACCAGAAATGCACGGAAAAAACTTCTTGTGTGAAAGGCAGCTTTCTAATGGAAACATTCAGTGCTCTCTCTCCATTGTAGGGGCGGGGTGGGGAGGGGGGCGACAAGGAGTGGAAAAGTTGGTATTGTAAAGTGCCAGCTTTGGGAAATGCACCTTAGCAGGGGTTTATCTTATGTATGAATTTTCATATTCTAAAGAGGTATTGTTAGTCCCATTTCATAGAGGACACAGTGGATCTAAAAAGCTGGAGTGAATTTCCCAAGAAAAGCTGTCAAACAAAGTGAGGCTGGTCTGATGCCAGGCTGAGTTCTTTCCCTACCACTCCTTGGTGAAGATGTGGAGAGAGCCAGAAAAGAAGCCAGTGGTTTGAGTTAGAAGAGCAGCTAGAACAATAATAATAAATCAGTGAAGTGACACGGGCGCCCTGAAGTTCTCTGCTTTTGAACATCACTCTAGCACAAATGAACGGATTTAGAGGTTGTAGGAAAGGGTCTCAGGGAGACTTGCTGGCTCCCACTGGGGATAAGTTTCCTACCATCCATCCTGCAGAGAACCAGAGTCTTCTCTCAAAGAACAGCACCCCCACCCCCAGCAGAGAAGAGGGACACACAAACCATCCCTGTCGTGGGATCAGGGTGCACAACCAGCATGCAGAGCTGGGGTTCAAGTCCTTGCTCAGCCACTAAACTGTGTGCATGTCAGAGAACGTATTGCAAAATCTTTCTAAGCCACAGCTCTCCCCCATTGTAAACTGGGGATAATCCCCACCTAGGGGATTTGCTCCAAAGATAAGAATGAGATAATGCAGAAAAAGAGCTGGCACCTAGAGCGGCTCAACATGGCCGGGCAGGGTAGCTGCCATCTACGCTGCTGCCCTTCCTCAAGCACAGCTTCCACAGCTGCCTGCTGCCTGAGGGCTGAGGACGTTCCAGTTCACAGTGCCGCCGCCAGCGCAGAGCACGTGCACTCACTAGGTCACCCAGGTGCTATCAATGTGCCCTCTGACACACACACCCGCCATGGATAGCCCTGTTTTGGCCAAATCTCCTTCCACAAAGCCCAAGGACACCATTCTCTCCTTAAGGGAAGTGGTTTCTGTGTTCTTTGTGAGGACATGTGCACCATTTAAACTCCGCACAGAAAATCAGACCTGCATTTTTCAGATGCATGGTTTCCTCTGTGATTGAAGCAAGTCTCTTCTTGTCCACTCACTGGGCACCTGTCAGGGCAACCGTGCACGGTGTACACATTTGGTGCCACCCAGAAACAGAAATTCCAGCAGTCTCCTGGAATTTACTGCCTTGAGAGGGCTCAGGTGGCACAGCAAATATCCACTGAGGAAGGCATTTCAAGCTCGCTGCGAAATGTGGCAAGTGGGAGCAGCCAAATGCAGTCCTGTCCCTGCAATTAACCAGGGACACTCGGGTCCTGCCAGGGCCTCGCCTACATTTCTTCTTTGGATTTGGTTCGGGGGAAATAACTTCTCTGAGATGTGTTCTGTACGTGTCAGAGGGCACATAGCTAGCCACCTGGATCACCTAGTGAGTGCGTGTGATCTGCCTTAATGGGCGGTGCTGTGCTCTTTGTGTGGAGAGAGGGCTGGAAATCACACAAAGCATCATATGAGAGATTTTGTCCTGTGACGATAGCCAGAAATGCCAAAAAAGACAGTGGGATCATTTTGAGCAGTTCTTCCAAAAGCCGCAACTCCAAACAGCTTTAGGAAGAACACCCCACATTCCCTGTTTTCCTCCCATTCTCCTCGGAGTTGAGCCCACTAACCGGGCCCGGGCACGTAACTGGTTCTGAGTAGTTCCCCATCGGGTACTGGGGCGTGTAGAGGAGGAACACGGTGGGCACAGAAGCAGCGAGCCCTGCATATACTAAGTGTTTCCAAGGGCTCAGGAGCACACAGGAGGGTTGTCACCTGGCCTGTGCTGGGCCAGGTGCTGAACACAGCATAACAGTGACCAAGGCGTGTGCTGGTTGGTGTCGGGCTCAAGGCTGTAGGTGGCTTTACCGTCACATTTGACTATCACTTGGAGGGTTTCTGAGAGACTGTATTCTTGTATTCAAGGGCTTCCCTGGTGGTGCAGAGGTTAAAGCGTCTGCCTGCAATGTGGGAGACCTGGGTTCGATCCCTGGGCTGGGGAGATCCCCTGGAGAAGGAAATGGCAACCCACTCCAGTATTCTTGCCTGGAAAATCCCGTGGATGGAGGAGCTTGGTGGGCTACAGCCCACGGGTCGCAAAGAGTCGGACACGACTGAGTGACTTCACTTTCACTTTCACTTTAATCCTATATGCTTTTCTCTTTCCTTCATCAAATAAACTCCATGAGGTCAGTGGTTTTATTACCCATATATTACAGAATGGGAAATTTATCCCAGTTTTATAGAACAGGAAACTGAGGCTCAAGACAGTTAAGAATTTTGACCAAGTTCCTATCAGCAGTAGCCCAGATGAAACACCTGTGATTTATATACATGCTTATGTCCCAGCCACTTCCCTGGTGGCTCAGACAGTAAAGCGTCTGCTTGCAATGCGGGAGAACCTGGGTTCAGTTCCTGGGTTTGAAGATCCCCTAGAGAACGAAATGGCAGCTCACTCCAGTACTCTTGCCTGGAAAATCCCATGGATGGGGAGCCTGGCAGGCTGCAGTCCATGGGGTCACAAAGAGTCGGACACGACTGAACGACTTCACTTTTCACCTTATGTCCCAGCAGGGCTAAATACTTAAAATGTGCTACCGCATATGACCTCCCCCAAACTTGATCAACTAGGGTCATTATCTCCATCTTACAGACTACCCCCCCCAAAATGGTAACCCACCCACTCCAGTATTCTTGCCTGGAAAATCCCGTGGATGGAGGAGCTTGGTGGGCTACAGCCCACGGGTCGCAAAGAGTCGGACACGACTGAGTGACTTCACTTTCACTTTCACTTTAATCCTATATGCTTTTCTCTTTCCTTCATCAAATAAACTCCATGAGGTCAGTGGTTTTATTACCCATATATTACAGAATGGGAAATTTATCCCAGTTTTATAGAACAGGAAACTGAGGCTCAAGACAGTTAAGAATTTTGACCAAGTTCCTATCAGCAGTAGCCCAGATGAAACACCTGTGATTTATATACATGCTTATGTCCCAGCCACTTCCCTGGTGGCTCAGACAGTAAAGCGTCTGCTTGCAATGCGGGAGAACCTGGGTTCAGTTCCTGGGTTTGAAGATCCCCTAGAGAACGAAATGGCAGCTCACTCCAGTACTCTTGCCTGGAAAATCCCATGGATGGGGAGCCTGGCAGGCTGCAGTCCATGGGGTCACAAAGAGTCGGACACGACTGAACGACTTCACTTTTCACCTTATGTCCCAGCAGGGCTAAATACTTAAAATGTGCTACCGCATATGACCTCCCCAAAACTTGATCAACTAGGGTCATTATCTCCATCTTACAGACTACCCCCCCCAAAATGGTAACCCACTCCAGAATTCTTGTCTGGAGAATCCCACGGACAGACGAGCCTGGCAGGCTACCATCCACAGGGTCGCAGAATCGGACACGACTGAGCGACTTCTTCACTTCACTTCACTGTAGGTTAAGAAAATTTCCCTGAGGTTCATTTAAGCCTTTCTATCCACTGAATTTTCGCTCTGAATCACTATATTAACCAATCAGATCAATAATCTGCAACGAGATTAACCAAATAAGAATAGTCCTACCCCAAACCTACCCTTGAGGTCACCAACATGAGAAGACTGAGAAACGGTCAGGGCAGCTGTTTCAGCAAGCTTAGTGATTATGTGGTAACAAGAGGGGATCCAATCAATTGCTCAGCAATTAGCCATTATGAGATGATGGGGGAAAAATCCAATTGACTGTTTGGTAGAGCAGGAAGCATTTTAAATGTCACCACAGTGAGAGAAATATTTGAAGATTTGTCTTCATAACGGTTAACTAATTGCAATCTTCAAATTTTATTGCCTTGGAAAAATAACTCAATTCAAGAGACAGAGTATTAACACTTGAGGCTATTTCCTCCTTTGTCTTAGTTAGCATCAAAGGGAGGCATGTGGGTGGATCAAATCCCTATAATCTAAGGAGAGCCCTCTTCCAGTGACAGCCCCCTTGAGGCAGCGTCAATGCACTATCCATTATTTTATTGTCTGTATGAACTTATTTATCACTGTGTGGGGACATACGGGATGTACTAAAAACACGTGGCTAAATTGAATTTTAATTGCAAAGGAATGTTGGGGTCTGTCCCCCAACGCTGTGTTCCCTTCAAGTGAAACACTAGAGATGTACATGCATCATGAATTTGGTGCAAATGTATAGAGGGGAGCAGCAGATTTCTTTAGCTAGAAGAGGCTTCTTCTGTGATCAACCCTCCCACGTGGCTCATGACAAAGAGCTAGTGCTGCAGGTCTCCTGTCGTGACAGCCCTCCACGTGCATGGGATGTGCTTCTGGCCAAATCACACCTGTTTCTCTGGCCTCAGTATTTCTCTGACCATGGAAAGATGGCTTCAGTTCAGTTCAGTTGCTCAGTTGTGTCTGATTCTTTGTGAACCCATGGACTGAAGCACACCAGGCTTCCCTGTCCATCACCAACTTCCGAAGCTTGCTCAAACTCATCTCCATCTAGACGGTGATGCCATCCAACCATCTCACCCTCTGTCTTCCCCTTCTCCTCCCGCCTTCAATCTTTCCCAGCATCAGGTTTTTCCCAATGAGTCCGTTCTTGACAACAGGTGGCGAAAGTATCGGAGTTTCAACTTCAGCATCAGTCCTTCACATGAATATTCAGGACTGTTTCCTTTAGGATTGACTGGTGGGATCCCTTGCAGTCCAAGGGACTCTCAAGAGTCTCTTCCAACATCAAAGTTCAAAGGCATCAATTCTTTGGCACTCAGCTTTCTTTATAGGCCAACTCTCACATCCATACATGGCTATTGGAAAAACCATAGCTTTGACTAGCTGGGCCTTTGTCAGCAAAGTAATGTCTTTTCTTTTTAATGTGCTGTCTAGGTTGGTCATAGCTTTTCTTCCAAAAATGGTGTCTTTTAATTTCACGGCTGCAGTCACCATCTGCAGTGATTTTGGAGTTAAAAAAAAAAAAGTCTGTCATTGTTTCCATGATTTCCCCATCTATTTGGCATGAAGTGATGGGACTGGATGGCATGATCTTAGTTTTCTGAATATTGAGTTTTAAGCCAGATTTTTCACTCTCCTCTTTCACTTTCATCAAGAGGCTCTTTAGTTCTTCTTCGGTTTCTGCCATAAGGGTGGTGTCATCTGCATATCAAGATGACTGATATTTCTCCCAGCAATCTTGATTCCAGCTTGTGCTTCATCCAGCCTGGCATTTCTCATGATGTACTCTGCATATAAGTTAAATGATCAGAGTAACAATATACAGCCTTGATGTACTCCTTTTCCAATTTGGAACCAGTCTGTTGTTCCATGTTTGGTTCTAACTTGCTTCTTGACCTGCATACACATTTCTCAGGAGACAGGTAAGGTGGTCTGGTATTCCTATCTCTTGAAGAATTTTCCACAGTTTGTTGTGATTTATACAGTCAAAGGCTTTGGTGTAATCAGTAAAGCAGAAGTGGATGTTTTTCTGGAATTCTCTTGCTTTTTCTATGATTGGATGGATGTTGGCAATTTGATCTCTGGTTCCTCTGCCTTTCCTAAATCCAGCTTGAACATCTGGAAATTCATGGTTCATGTACTCTTGAAGCCTGGCTTGGAGAATTTTGAGCATTACTTTGCTAGGATGTGAGATGAACAAAACTGTGCATAAGTTTGAACATTCTTTGGCATTGCCCTTCATTGGGACTGGAATGAAAACTGACCTTTTCCAGCCCTGTGTCCACTGCTGAGTCTTCTAAATTTGCTGGCATATTGAGTGCAGCACTTTCACAGAATCATCTTTTAGGATTTAAAATAGCTCAGCTGGAATTCCATTGCCTCCACTAGCTTTGTACGTAGTGATGTTTCCTAAGGCCCACTTGACTTCACATTCCAGGGTGTCTGGCTCTAGATGAGTGATCACACCATTGTGGTTTCCTGGGTCATGAAGCTCTTTTTGGTATAGTCTTCTGTGTATTCTTGCCACCTTTGCTTAATATCTTCTGCTTCTGTTAGGTCTTTATTGTGCCCATCTTTGCATGAAATATTCCCTTAATATGTCTAATTTTCTTGTAGAGATCTCTAGTCTTTCCCATTCTATTGTTTTCTTTTATTTCTTTGCATTGATCACTGAGGAATGCTTTCTTATCTTTCCTTGCTGTTGTTTGGAACTCTGCGTTCAAATGGGTATACCTTTCGTTTTTCTCCTTTGTCTTTCACTTCTCTTCTTTCACAGTTATTTGTAAGCCCTCCTCAGACAGCCTTTTTGCTTTTTTGCATTTCTTTTTCTTGAGGATGGTCCTGATCACTGGCTCCTGTACAATGTCACAAACCTCCATCCATAGTTCTTCAGGCACTCTATC
Organism: Madoqua kirkii; assembly: GCA_006408675.1. Taxonomy (NCBI): domain Eukaryota; kingdom Metazoa; phylum Chordata; class Mammalia; order Artiodactyla; family Bovidae; genus Madoqua; species Madoqua kirkii. Next base: position 5,489 of record SJYC01032506.1, on the reverse strand, counting down.
AGATCTAATCCCTTGAATCTATTTGTCACTTCCACTGTATAATCATAAGGGATTTGATTTAGGTCAAACCTGAATGGTCTAGTGGTTTTCCATACTTTCTTCAATCACAGTCTGAATTTTTCAATAAGGAGTTCATTATCTGAGCCACAGTCAGCTCCTGGTCTTGTTTTTGCTATCTGTTAGAGCTTCTCCATCTTTGGCTGCAAAGAATATAATCAATCTGATTTCAGTATTGACCATTTGGTGATGCCCATGTGTAGAGTCTTCTCTTGTGTTGTTGGAAGAGGGTGTTTGCTATGACCAGTGTGTTCTCTTGGCAAAACTCTGTTAGCCTTTGCCCTGCTTCATTTTGTACTCCAAGGCCATATTTGCCTGCTACTCCAAGTATCTCTTGACTTCCTACTTTTGCATTCCAGTTCCCAATGACGAAAAGGACATATTTTGGGGGTGTTAGCTGTAGAAGGTCTTGTAGGTCTTCATAGAGCCATTCAACTTCAGCCTCTTCAGCATTACTGGTTGGGGCATAGACTAGGATTACTGTGATATTGACTGGATTGCCTTGGAAATGAACAGACATCATTCTGTTATTTTTGGCATTGCACCCAAGTACTGCATTTTGGACTCTTGTTGACTCTGAGGGCTACTCCATTTCTTAGAAGAAATGGGATTCTTGTCCATAGTTGTAGATATAATGGTCATCTGAATTAAATTCACCCATTCCAGTCCGTTTCAGTTCATTGATTGCTAAAATGTTGATGCTCACTCTTCCTATCTCCTGTTTGACCACTTCCAGTTTGCCTTGATTCATGGACCTAACATTCCAGGTTCCTATGCAATATTGCTCTTTACAGCATCAGGCTTTACTTCCATCACCAGTCACATCCACAACTGGCTGTTGTTTTCACTTTGGCTCTGTCTATTCATTCTTTCTGGAGTTATTTCTCCACTCTTCTCCAGTAGCATATTGGCTACCTACTGACCTGGGGGGTTCATCTTTCAGTGTCCTATCTTTTTGCCTTTTCACATTCTTCATGGGGTATTCAAGGCAAGAATACAGAAGTGGTCTGCTGTTCTCTTCTCCAGTGGATCAGATTTTGTCAGAACTCCCCACCATGACCCATCCGTCTTGGGTGGCCCTACACGGCATGGCTCATAATTTCATTGAGTTAGACAAGGCTGTAGTCCATGTGCTCAGTTTGATTAGTTTTCCATTACTGTGGTTTTCATTCTGTCTATCCTCTGATGGTAAGAGGCTTATGGAAGCTTCCTGATGGGAGAGACTGACTGTGGGTGAAACTGGGTCTTGTTTTAATGGGTGGGACCATGCTCAGTAAATCTTTAATCCAATTTTTTTGATGGGCAGGGCTGTGTTCCCTAACTGTTGTTTGTCCTGAGACCAAACTATGTTGGAGGTAGTGAAGCTAACAGTGACCTTCTGTAAAAGGCCCTGTGCATGGACTGCCACCCTCAGTGTCCCCAACCCTCCAGCAGGCTGCCGTCAACCCACGCCTCTGCCAGAGACTCCTGGACACTCACAGGCAAGTCTGCGTCAGTCTCTTGTGGGGTCACTGCTCCTTTCTCCTGGGTCCTGCTGTGTTTTGTTTGTGCCCTCCATGAGTCTGTTTCCCCAGTCCTGGGGAGGTTCTGTAATCAAATCCCACTGGCCTCCAAAGTCTAATTCTCTGGGGGTTTTCAGTCCCTTTGCCAGATCTGTAGGGTAGGAAATCTGTTGTGGGCCCTAGAACTTTTTTTAACAGTGGGAGAATTTCTTCGGTGTAATGGTTCTGCAATTTTTGGGTCATCTGCTTGGTGGCTCTATGGTGGGGTTAATGGCAACCTCCTCCAAGAGGGCTTATGCCATAGGCATAAGATGACCCAGGTTCAGTTCAGTTCAGTCACTCAGTTGCGTCTGACTCTGTGACTCATGGACTTGCAGCAGTCCAGGGTTCCCTGTCCATCACCAACTCCTGAAGTTTGCTCAAACTCATGTCCATTCAGTTGGTGATGCCATACCGCCATCTCACCCTCTGTCTTTCCCTTCTCCTCCCACCTTCAATCTTTCCCAGCATCAGGGTCTTTTCAAATGAGTCAGTTTTTCACATCAGGTGAAAACTCCAAAGTATTGGAGTTTCAGCTTCAGCATCAGTCCTTCTAATGAATATTTAGGACTGATTTCCTTTGGGATAGACTGGTTGGATCTCCTTGCAGTCCAAGGGACTCTCAAGAGTCTTCTCTAACACCACAGTTCAAAAGCAACAATTCTTCGTTGTGAGCCCCTGCCCCTGCAGCAGGCCACTGCTGACTCATACCTCTGCAGGAGACTCAAACACAGGTGAGGCTCAGTCTCTGTGGGGTCTCTACATCTTGGTGTGCACAAGGATTCAGTACTGGATATTTGCCCAAACTTGGACCAAATGACATTTTCCCTTGGGATTTTCGGCTACAGCTTATGGGGGGGGTGGGCTTCTTGCCTTTGAGTGATCCTTGAGGGAAGCTGTTTGTGCTGTTTGGAGAAAGTTGATGTACAGAAAGTGAGAATGAAGCCAATGCGCAAAGGAGGAGCAGAAAGAGCAATTCTTTGGATCTGGGATCCAGCTATTCTAGAGCCAGAGGCACCCTGGAACTTCCTGGTTGTGGGAGTCAATAAATACCCTTTTACTTCAGCAATGTGAATCTGTTCCTGTCACATACAATCTCCAAGTCCTGACTAATAGAATTCCCTTTCAGCTACTTTTCTTTCAGTTTGCTAAAACTGGGACAATCAGAAAAAGTAAGAACCTGAGGTCTTGAGTTGGAACAAGGAGCTAGGCTGTAGAGGGGGGCTAAAAACTTGAGATGGGACTTTGGGGAATCTCAGAGAAGCTGGACAGAGAGCAATCCTGCTTGGAAGGATGACTCTTCATGAGGAGCTGGAGGGATGGGCTGAGTGTTCGGCATGCTGGGAGCATATGGGAGGCAGGGGTCCATAGAATCCTAAGGCTCTCAATCAGGATGAGAGCCCCTCTCACACACACAGAAAGACAAAAGAAAGCTTTTATTATTGTCACAAAGCAAAAGCTGCATTTATTTTGTTGAACCAGAGAATTGACTTCCTTTCTAAAGATTCTATCAAACACAGCTAATGAAAATGGAAAACGCACCATGCTGCATTATTAATGCAAGGTGAGTAAATGCTAATAAACTTCTATCACTGACCGACCATCATTATAGCGGAAGTTAAAAAGATGGGTTCACCAATGACCTGGCTCTACACTCTCCCTGTTCCAAGGTCTTGGTCAGTGATGTGCAAACCCACTTTGACAAACAGGGAAGGAAAGGAAGTAGAGTGTCAAGTAGCTGAAGGAAGCACGGTAAACCGTAATAATTGCTTATAAAATTTTACAGTTGGTCATTAGTCTTAATCACCTCAATTTCTAAAAAGAAAGATCTATGGTCTTTTTAAACAGACAAAATTCGAGTTTACGGGAAATTTAATAATATTCATACTGATGCAATAAGAAATTCCGAAAGTCTTAAATTTTCTGCAGACTTTCTAACAGATAGAGCCTGTTAGAGTAGAAAAAGGACAGCAGTGAGAGCCAGATGCTTGGCCAAAGCTGGACACGGGGCTTTAAGCAAGTAATGGCATCTCTCTGAGCTGATGCCAGCTTCTCTGCAAAACTACCAGGAGGACCAGGGAAGAAGATAGGAACCTTCAGAGGTATATGGCTGGGTAGGCAGAGCTGCCATTATGATTCCAGAACACTGTCCACACATTCCCAGGATCTGATCATGCCTCATGATCACTCTTCTCCCCTCCCACCATCATGGCCCTGGGTTGAGCCCCATATGTTCTGAGTAATTACAAGTGCTACCCCCTTGTCTACCTCATTTCCCTCTCCCCACAGCCTCTTCGCCATCCATCAGAGAATAAGTTATGCCTATGAAACAGCAGGTTACATTGTTGGTTTAAAATCACCATCCGTCTTCTCCTTCCTAGGGGACATCTGTGTGCTTTGATGGGCAATACCTCATTCTCTAGCCTATGCTCCCCATCAAAACTCATCCTCATGTCCTGCTCTTTCAAGTCAAGCTTTTGATTTCCCCAGGTTGTGAGGAACTCATCTGATACAACTTTTGCACACAGAAATGTAACTTTCCTAATCCTGAAGCCAGTGGTTCTCAAGCCTCACCATACACTATGATCTTCTGCACAGGTGGGCTGCTAGAGATGCAGTAGGGCTGTGGTGCCAGGATTTTTCTGCAATCTGGATGGTTCTAATATGCTATCAGATCCAGAATTACTGGTGTTAACCCTGCCAGGAAAGGTATTTAGATGCCAGTGGAGCCTCTTGGAGATAAGACACCGTTACACAGAACTTTCCCAAAGGCGAAAACTTAAAGGCCTTATGGAGGGCAGTTTAGATTTTCTGCTTTATTAAAAAAGCCACCTAATTGTGCTTGTCCAGCTACAGATATGCAGAAGCAGCTGTGAAGGCAAAAGTTGAATCAGTAATGGACACCTTGGGGTTGGCAGAGTCTGTCTTGATGTTGAGGGGGTGCATTTGAGCCTCTGCTGAGTGTGAATCCACAGTGAGTGCCCAGGAGAACAGTGAGCAAGACATGAGGCTAACAGGAGATATGTCAACTAAACCTGGAGGCGTGTTTCACCAGTTTACCTTGTGAATATGCCTGCCATAGCATGCTTAGGTACATGACATACATGTGATCATAGAAGCAACACATGCAATTTATATTTTCCCAACTTGATTGTTCTTCTCTGAGTGTATCATGGGTCTTTTTGGTTTTTCCTAATACACTCCTAAATGGTACCCAACAAATAAGCAAAAGTAAAACAACAATAACAAAACAAAACAAGAGAACCCAAACCGCCAGGGGCAGATCCTAAGGCTGTCTGGAGAAGTCCAACAACTAGCATGCCTTTCAGAATACAATAAAATTTTAAAAGCACTAATTTAATGATGAAATACTAGTTTATTTTTTAAAAATCTGCTCTAAGGTATAATTTCTTTTCTTCCACAAGAAAGTACAGGAACAAAAGGGAAATGATACTTGTTTTCCAGACACTTTCCATGGATGAGAGGTAGAGATTCTCAGGGCACACATGAAGGGAAGATGCCAGGAAATCAGTGGAAATTGTGCCAAGTGCATGAATCAGTGATGGGAAGAAATGAGAAATTGGCTGTTCTGAGCTGTTGCCATTTATGATCTTCTTCCTAGTGACTAAAGCAAACAACTGTGCCTGTTTATTTTATTGATTATTCCTGTTCTTGTTATGATAACCTATAAAGCATTCCAGAAATAGGCTGGGTCAACGTGTAAGTGGTAGAAATAGTATTAGTATCAGTCTCTCAGTTGTGTCCGACTTTTTGCAACCCCATGGACTATCAGTTCAGTTCAGTTGCTCAGTCATGTCTGACTCTTTGCGACCACATGAATCGCAGCATGTCAGGCCTCCTTGTTCATCACTGACTCCCAGAGTTCACTCA
>SJYC01032504.1:0-39719 GCA_006408675.1 Madoqua kirkii | reverse complement strand
AGTGACTGTAGCCATGAAATTACAAGATGCTTGCTCCTTAGAAGAAAAGCTATGACTAACCTAGACAGCATATTAAAAAGCAGAGATTACTTTGCCAACAAAGGTCCGTCTAGTCAAAGCTATGGTTTTTCCAATAGTCATGTATGGATGTGAGAGTTGGACTATAAAGAAAGCTGAGTGCTGAAGAATTGATGCTTTTGAGATATGGTGCTGGAGGGAACTCTTGAGAGTCCCATGGACTGCAAGGAGATCCAATCTGTCAATCCTAAGGGAAGTCAGTCATGAATATTCATTGGAAGGACTGATGATGAAGGTGAAACTCCAATACTTTGGCCACCTGATGCAAAGAACTGACTCATCTGAAAAGACCCTGATGCTGGGAAAGATCGAAGGTGGGAGGAGGAAGAGATGACAGAGGATTAGACAGCTGGATAACATCACTAACTCAATGGACATGAGTTTGAGCAAGCTCTTGGTGTTGGTGATGGACAGGGAACATGGTGTGCTGTAGTCCATGGGGTAGAAAAGAGTCGGACACAACTGAGTGACTGAACTGACTGACTGACTGAATCTAAATGCAATATAGAAGCATTTTGGGGAATTTTGTGGATTCCAGAAATTCAGAGAGTTGAATTCTTACTTGGGCTCAGGGACATCCCAGGTCTGTTACTTTAGGTGAGTTACTCAAAATTGCCAGTGAGACTCTCTTTCCTTGTTAGTCAGATGGTGAGAATGATAGTACTTGTCTGACAGGGTTGGGAGAGTTAATGAGATAGAAGAGGGTAGTGCTTGAGACCTTGTCAGGGACATGATAATTACTTCTATCTTGTGGGAAATACTGACTTCACATCAGTGGGACCCACAAATTTCAAAGGTCACTCTCAGTTTCTTGGATACCCTGACCCCTTTATTACGGTGGGTTTCCAGTGAAGAGGCTTAAACTTCCTGCCGGGTCGCCATCACACTAGCTCTGATGTGAGGTTCCAATTCCATAATCACTAAGATAATGGCACACTTACTGGGGCTTCATGTTCACAGGTTCTATGCAACAAATATTCCTGCAAAAATATACCTCCTTATTGGGTCAAGGTATATTTTCTCTGTACATTAAAATACATGAACATACTGTTCATGAAAATAGATGCATATCTGTTTGTGGCTTCCAGAAACAACTTTAATAAGTTAAAGGGGGGTAAGCTAAGCATGCAGGATATTTGCTTATCTTAATGAGCACTAGTTAAAGGTCTTATTCAGGGGAAGGCAGTGGAAGATGAACAATGTAAAGCCAACCTGTCAGTGACTATACAGATTCTATATCCATGAGCTATGATTGTTAGCGTCATTAGCAGACCTTGTGACATTCAAGTGTAAAGCATTATTCATGAACACAGAGTGGGCAAAATTATACAATCCATTTAAATAAAATCAACCTCATAACAGTTATAATTTCACAAAGTGATCATTTTTAAAAATAGAAAATTGAATTTCAAATCAGCATTTTAATGGCCCAGTGATCCAATATTAAATTGATAATCAGGCCACAGTGATTTGCATGAGTAGCTGGAAATATTCTTATAATTCTGTAATGATCTATGAAATGCCAGAAAATTCACAAGCTCAGAAATATATTGTCCCCAGGAGAATCTTAGACTATCAGTGCTGGAGGGAACCTCAGAGATGATTTAACCCAGTGGTTCTCAGCTGGGGGTTATCTTGCCTCCACTCTTTCCCTCACCCCTCCCCACCCCCAGCCTAGCTCCTAGGACATTTCACAATGTCTGGAGATAGTTTTGGTTGTTGCAAGTGGAGGGAGGGTGCTTCAGGCAACTAGTGGGTCAAGGCCAAGTGTGCTGCTAAACTTTCTGCAAAGACCAGGACAGCAACCCACAACAAAGAATTATCCAGTCCCAAATGTCAGCAGTGCTGAGTTTAGAAACTAGTTTTCTCTTTACAGAGTAGAGAAGCTGAGACCATGACTTTTCACTGGACTGAAAGTAAGCTGTTGACTAGATTTCAGGACTCCTGTGCTAATTTGCTCTTCTCCCCGAGGTTTCTTATAGCCCCATCGTTCCTGCCTTCTGCCCACTTACCTTCAATCTATCATTCACAATTTATTAAATGCTTACTATGTGTTTGGCACAGTGAATGCAGCAGTGAACAAGATAAATACAATGTTTCTCCTTTGTTTTTATAGCATGATGGGAAAGGTAGATCTAAGACAGATAATAACCATACAAAGAATTATTGTGATAAGCATCCAACCAGGGGAACCCAATTCAATTGTACATCTCTTTGCTCTCAAGCCAAGAATTCTAATACAAATTCTTTATCATGCATTTAAATATCCTTGAAAGAGATTTTGGATACAAGGCATAGGTTCTGACAATTAATCCTATATCTTTGAGGGAACCTTACAACAAGTCAGAGATAATAGTGATGGCCATCTCTCACTGGAGACTTACTATGTACTGGGCACTGTACTAAATTCTCTCCTTACATTTAATCCTCGTGACAACATTAATGGATAAGAACTATTACTACCACAATTCCTAATCAACAAAACCTCCATACTTAGGATGAGGCCTTGGTTTGGGGATGTGCCATAGTTTGTCACAGCGGAGTTAAACTTTGAGGAAGGTGATTGTCTTAGACTTATTCATTCAGTGGGGGCCTCCTTCATGATATGGTACACTTGGGTGGCGGTGGTCAAGGTGTAATTGTTGATCAGGTGATTAGTCTCTGACCCTGAGGAATTATGGAGGAAGTAAAGGCAGTTTAATTCTGAAATTCCAGATATACAAGCTGGATATAGAAAAGGCAAAGGTACCAGAGATCAAACTGCCAACATCTGCTGAATCATAGAAAAAGCAAAGGAATTCCAGAAAAACATCTACTTCTGTTTCATCGACTACACTAAAGCTCTTGACTCTGTGGATTACAAAAAACTGTGCAAAATTCTTAAAGAGATGGGAATACCAGATCACCTTACTTATCTCCTGAGAAACCTGTAGGCAGGTCAAGAAGCAACAGTTAGAACTGGACATGGAACAATGAACTGGTTCCAAATTGGGAAAGGAGTACATTAAGGCTGTGTATTGTCACCCTGCTTATTTAACTACTAGACAGACTACATCATGTGAAATGCTGGGCTAGCTTACCAGGAGAAATATCAACAGTCTCAGATATCCAGATGACACCAATCTGATAGCATAAAGCGAAGAGGAACAGAAGAACCTCTGGATGAGTGCGAAAGAGGAGAGTAAAAAAGCTGGCTTAGAACTCAGCATTCAAAAAACTAAGATCATGGCATCTGGATGCATCATTTCATAGCAAATAAAAGGGTGAAAAGTGGAAACATTCACAGATTTTATTTTCTTGGGTTCTAAAATCACTGCAGACCATGATTGCAGCTATGAAATTAAGATGCTTGCTCCTTGAAAGAAAAGCTATGACCAACCTAGACAGCATATTAAAAAGCAGAGATGAGACATCACATTGCCAACAAAGATCCATATAGTCAGAGCTATGATTTTTCCAGTAGTCGTGTACGGATGTGAGAATTGGACCATAGGAAAGGTGAGGACCAAAGAATCGATGCTTTTGAAATATGGTGCTGAAGAAAAGTCTTGAGAGTCCCTTGGACAGCAAGATCAAACAGGTTAATCCTAAAGAAAACTGACCCTGAATAGTCATAGGAAGGACTGATACTGAAGTTGAAGCTTCAATACTTTGGCCATTTGATGTGAAGAGACAACTCATTGATGCTGGAAAAGATTGAAGGCAGGAGGAGAAGGGGACAACAGAGGATGAGATGATAGGATGGCATCACCAACTCACTGGGCATGAGTTTGAGCAAAGTCCAGGAGATAGTGAAGGTCAGGGAAGCCTGGTGTGTCATAGTTCATGGAGCTGCAAAGAGTCAGACACGACTTAGCCACTGAACAACAAAGGCAGTCTGAAGCAAGCAGCTGTGCCTGTCATGAAGTTATGGGCAATATTACCAATTGCCATATTTTTTTTAAAGAAAGTGGTAAAGACTATATCTAATGCTTAAAAACATGTCCTTAGAACTGCTCTGTCCAAAATGGTAGCAGACACACATGGCAATTAAAATCAAGTAAGATTAAATATCCAGTTCTTTGGTCACATCAGCCATGTTTCAAGTGCTCAACAACCAGCTGTGGCTGGTGGTTGCTACCCTGGATGTGCATTAATACAACATTTCCATCAGCACAAAAAGTTCTAGCAGACAGGGCTACCTTAGATCTTGAGGTAGCATCTAGGGGTAAGGAATCCTTTAATGGTTGTGCTCAGGGTGACTTTCTCCTGATTTTGGGACCTAAGATTATTTCTAGTTGAAACTGTTTGGAGAAGAAGGGAGCTGAGGGCTTGCTACACTCAGACTCTCATGGACAACAGGACTACTAATCAGGAATCCAGTAACCGTGGAAGGATAACTATGACATGTTCCACCCTTGGCCCTCTTCTTATGCAAGTAATTCCCCTTCCAGGAATTTATAAACATGAAGTTGAGGATGTTAAGTGGAATGGCATTTATAATTATGGAAAATCTGTAAACCCATCAGATGTCTGTGTTTGTGTGTGTGTTAGTCAATCAGTCACGTCCAATTCTTTGCGACCCTGTGGACTGTAGCCCTCCAGGCTCCTCTGTTCATGGAATCCTCCAGGTAAGAATACTGGAGTGGGTAGCCATTCCCCTCTTCAGGGGATCTTCCCAGCCTGGGGATCAAACCTGGGTCTCCTGCATTGCTTCTCTGGTGGCACAGGTGTTAAAGAACTGCCTGCAATGCAGGAGACCCAGGTTCGATTCCTGGGTCAGGAGACCCAGGAGAAGGGTCTCCTTTCCTGGAGAAGGGATTGGCAACACACTTCAGTATTCTTGCCTGGAAAATCCCATGGGCAGAGGAGCCAGGCGGGCTACAGTCCATGGGGCCGCAAAGAGTGAGACACAACTGAATGACCAACATTTTCACTTTCCAAGTCAAGAGGAAAGGTATTGAAGGATATTCATTGAAAAATCAAGTTACAAAACAGTATGAATATATGATCCCAGGTTTGTGAATATAATACACACATATGCATAAATGAAGTTGTAGAACTCTCTAATGCATTTGGTGTGTTGGTGATTCATCTGGCTGGCAAAGACATATATGTAATATATATATATATATATATATATATATATGCACATTTTTTCTTTTACTTACTTTCATCCTTATGCTTTCTTAGTGAAGAAATCTACCTGTTCAAAGCTATTCTAAAAGCTAATGGTCAGCAAGATAGGGGTTTGCACTTAATGGTTATCCAGCACAAATTAAGATCTCTTAGCTGGTCAGTGGTGCCCCTCCACCCCACACAGCCTCTCCTGACTCTTCTGTTCTTTTCAGTCAACCCTTGCCTTGCCCCTATCTCTGTGCTGGCTCATTAGAAAAAGAAATGGAATCAAATTCATAGTGTTTATGAAATTCTGCCTTCGCCAATGGGTTACAGTGTAAGTTAAGTTAGCTGTGATGTTGTTTTATATATATAAGGTATAAAACAATCTAAATTTTCTCTGATTCAGAAACATCTAGCCTGATTTCTTCTGTACAAACCAAACAGAACAGATATGCATGGCCCAAAGTCACATGCATTATTCTTTGGTAACTTCAAAAGTAAAATGAGACTCTGGAATAGGCCTGCCCAATAGAACTTCCTGCAATGACGGAATTAGTCTTTATTGGATCTAATACAGTAGCCATGAGCTACATGTGGATCCTGAATACTTAAAATATGGCTAGTGTGGCTAGGTAAGTAAAGTTTAATTTTAATTAAGTATAAATTTAAGAAGCCACATGTGGCTAGTGGGTACCTTGATGGACTGAGCAGGGTTGGAAGATGAATTGAGCTCATATACACTAGCATGAACAGCCCCCTTCTTGGTCAGGAAGGGCAAAGTTCATCTGGTTTGGAGAGGTTCTGAATGACACGAGCGGTCACTTGTTTCAACTCTGCTTCAACCCATAACGATTTAAGGTATTCTGAAGTATTGGTCAAGATAACTGAAACACACTGGAAAGGCAACTGAATCTTTTTTTGTAAAAAGATAATGCCAAGTAAGAAGTTGTGACTTATGAGCAATATCATTATATGCTGCATTAATAAGAAGGGATGGATCCTGAAGTAATATGGATGATAGGATTCAGGATTCAAGACATGCTCCAGTAATTTGACAGACACTGAGCTGACCTGATCTTTTTCAGAAACCCATTTCCTCCTAACCTCGATAAGCCTCCAACTCCCCGGGAATGGAAATGCAGCAGAGAGATGCTGTAGAAGAGATTTCATACAAACCAACCAACCTCAGTGCGTCAGGTTTGGGGCTTATGGGAATCTGTCCCCATAAATCCATTTTTTGGGCGGTGACTGGGAGACTGTTGTGATTTTTCTGGACATATCTCTGTGTTCTGGGGTGATGGTCACTGAAATAATTAAGGATGTGCCTGTTCCCAGGCCCTGTGATAGCATATCCTAGTCAGAGAAGATAAGGAGTAGCTTGTAATCTTAATTTCAGCTGACAGAGGGATGCAGCTTAATGAGGTGGATGTTGGGAAGGGAATAGGGCAGGACCTGAGTTAGGGGCAGATGTTCCTTGCTTACTTCCTAAAGACAGATGTCACTAGACGATAGAGTCATGAAGCTGTGGCTGTGGATCATGTATTTTTCAAAGCATCTTTTAAGGAAGTTGCTAGATTTAGCAAATAAAAATATACAATGTCTGTGTGAAATATTTGGGACATACTCATACTAAAATATTAGTCACTGTTTATCTGAAATTCCAGGTAACTGAGTCTTATATTTTATCTGGCAACTTTCTCATGAAATACCAGTCCCAAGAGAACTCCAATGGCAAGAAGTTCTCTGTAGTTGCCCACGCGCTGGAAATGCTGCTGACTTTACCACACTCTCGGGGAGGCCCAGGGAAACCAGTAGATGCGATCTAGCACATGTGGAAGGTAAACCCAAGGAAGGCAGGGAGAATGTTGGGGTAGTCCAGCATGGGATGATCTCCTTCACCATTAGACCAGCTGGCCTTGAGCTCATTGTGCGTACTGTGGCTGATGAGATGAGAATTTCCGGTACAGTAGAATGTTCAGTGAATCAAACTGTCTAAAGAAACTGTGCCCTGCCACGGGGAGCTACCTAGCCTTCTTGCTCTTTTATTACCTACTGTATTCGTTTCCCAGGACCACCATAGCAAAGCACCAGAAACTAGATGGCTTAAACAACAAGAGTGTATTGTCTCATACTTCTGGAGCCAGAACTGAAAAGTCAAAGTGTTTGTAGGGTTGGCCCTTCTTTGGGCTGAGAATCTGTGCAAAGTCTTTGACCTGGCTTCAGGTGGTTTGCAGGCGATCTTTGGCCTTCCTTGGAGTGCAGACATATCACCCTGATCTCCACTTTTATAGTCAGCTGGCATTCTCCCTGAGTGAGTGTGTCTGTCTCTGTCCAAACTGCTTCCCTTATGGGCCCACTGTAATGACCTTATTTTAACCTGATTACCTCTACAAAGACTATCTCCAAATAAGGTTACATTCTGAGGTATGCATGGGGTGGGGGAGTAGGACTTTAACATATGAATTTTGTTTGGAATTATTGCAAAATTTAATAGATGAGAAGAGAATAAACTCTGATATCTTACAATTTAACATCACACAAAAACTATATTATACCAGAAAAGGAGTGGATATTAAAAAAAAAACAAAAAAACAACCAGTTTAAGGAAAATGAACTTGAGAGGTAAAAACTCAAAATGGGCCTTTACAATAATACATACATTAAAATACATTCTAGATCAACTGAAAATCAAATGTGAACATGAAGCCACAAAAATTTAGAAAAACATATGTATTAGCATGACTCAAATCTTGGAATGGTCAAGGATGTTAGTTATAAAAACAAGAGAAAATGTCACAAAGGAAAATGATATTGTGTCTGACTAAAGATTTTAAAAAATCAGTGTCTCAAAACATCAAGCAAAATTAATTCAAATAACAAGCTGGCAAAAATAGCTGCAACAAATTTATAGCTGGCAAGAGATTAATATCCACAATAAGTAATGAGCCCTGATAAATCAATAGGGAAGTTATTTATAAAAAAGTGAATGCAGCTCAAGAAGGAGCTACTTCACAAGCCATGGAGGAAAGAGAGAGAAAGAGAGAAAAACTCACTAGCATTTTTAAATGGCAGAAAATAATAACCACATTTTATCATTTTCACTTATCAGAGTGACAGATTTAAGCAAACCTTAGTTCTTAAGGCTGGCAAGGAATAGGTAAACAGGGACTTTCATGTACTTGTGGGAATAAAGCTCTGTGCTAAATTTTTGCAAAGCATTTTGATAATTATGTGAAAGTGAAAGAAAGTAAAGTCGCTCAGTCGTGTGTGACTCTTTGCAACCCCATGGCCTGTAACCTGCACCAGGCTGTAACCTGTAACCTGTAACCTGCCCACATTGCAGGCAGACACTTTACTCTCTGAGCCACCAGGGAAGCCCTGATAATTATGTATTAATTGTTAAAGGAATTTATTTTTCTCTAATACAACTTCAACTTCTAAGGATCAATGCTAAGGAATTAGATAATGATGAATACATATGCATGTACCTAAGCCATCATCACAGAATCACTTTAAAAAATAAATTTTTGGTAAAAAATTAAATAACACACACTAGGTAGAAGCTTAAATAAATTGATAGTCCATAAAATATTTTCTTACACAGATGTTAAATATCACAATGTTTAAGAACACAATGAAAAGAACATTCCCACAAAATTCAGTGACATTTTAATCACACAGTACAACCTGGATATATTTAATTTGATCTACTTTTATTTTTCTCTAATACAACTTCAACTTCTAAGGATCAATGCTAAGGAATTAGATAATGATGAATACATATGCATGTACCTAAGCCATCATCACAGAATCACTTTAAAAAATAAATTTTTGGTAAAAAATTAAATAACACACACTAGGTAGAAGCTTAAATAAATTGATAGTCCATAAAATATTTTCTTACACAGATGTTAAATATCACAATGTTTAAGAACACAATGAAAAGAACATTCCCACAAAATTCAGTGACATTTTAATCACACAGTACAACCTGGATATATTTAATTTGATCCTACATACACACATATATGTAAATGTGTGAAAGTGAAGTCGCTCAGTTGTGTCTGACTCTTTGGGACTCCATGGACTGTAGCCTACCAGGCTCCTCCATCCATGGGATTTTCCAGGCAAGAGTACTGGAGTGGGGTGCCATTTCCTTCTCCAGGGGATCTCCCTGACCCAGGGATCATACCCTGGTCTCCTGCATTGCAGACAGATGCTTTACTGTCTGAGCCACCAGGGAAGCCCATACCCACACTAGTGTATGTGTGTGTGTGTGTGTGTGTGTGTGTGTGTGTGAATGTATGGATATGTGTATATATTAATTATTCATACAGATAGAAAAATAGGCACAAAAACACTAAAATGTTATCAAAGACTCTTTCCGATAAAACTACTAGCTAACTTTATTTTTCTCTTTGTTCACTCTTCTACTCATTCATTCAGCAATAAGTATGCATTGCTTTTACAATCAGAATAAATTTACTTAAAAATAAAATACTGGAGTTAACGTCTATGGGATGCTAACATTTATTCTGTCATTTTATAAATATTTGTGTAATGGCTACTGTTATCTTAGCAATGTGCTGCTGTTGCTAAGTCTCTTCAGTCGTGTCCGACCCTGTGCGACCCCATAGATGGCAGCCCACCAGGCCCTGCTGTCCTTGGGATTCTCCAGGCAAGAACACTGGAGTAGGTTGCCATTTCCTTCTCCAATGCATGAAAGTGAAAAGTGAAAGTGAAAGCAATGTGCTAGGGAGGAATAAAAACATTTGGAGACTTTCTGCTGGAAAGAGTAATATAGTCATTCACAGCATTTTAGTTTATTCTATTCTGTTCTATTTTATTTTATTTTTTGGGTGCACCATCCATCAGATGGTGCTGAATACCCAACTAAACTATTTGACAATGGGAATCAGAGGGAGGGAGACAAATTTTGAAAACATTGTAATTAGTAAAAAGCAGTAAAAAATGAAGTTGGCCTGAAAGAGTCTGGAAAGAGGCTTCGGGAGAGGAGAAGGAGCATGATAAAGTGGAACTCAGAAGGATGAAGATAAACATGCACAGGCATCAGCTCAGCAATAAAACCAGTGTTTGAGCCCAGCTTTCTCCAACTCTTAACACCTTTTTTTGTTTGTTTCCTTTCACTACTACCAACTGTACCTATGGACAAGAATCTACTACCCAATCAAAGCCTAGGTACACAGCTGGAAAGCACCATTCTAAATCTGTTTGCCGATAACTAAGTTAAAATATTCATAAACCTTAATTGGATTATTAAAACACTAGGAAAAAGCTGCCATGTTTTCTTACATAGTGCATTTATTTTTATGTTGATTCCCACTTCTAGAAATAAAAGTGCAGCAAATAGAGGAGTTTTCAAATGCCAGAATCCAATTGCTTCATTCGTAAAATCTTAGGGAGATAATTATGGGGAGCAAGAGGCGACTACTCTGATTTTTTTTTCAAATAGTTGAGGTACTTGCAACCTTGTGAATATGTTTCATGAATGGCAGTAATATGTGTTTGCTTCTGCTTCATAGTAAGCCTAAAAACACCTCCTCCTGCAAACGCTATTTGGTGCCCAATGGACATTTTTCAAAAATCTGAATTGGAAAATGGTATTTTATCAATGCAAAGTTGAATGTGAACTTCAAGACACAAAGTTGGTTATAAACATGGGATGCACTCTCATAACTGCACCTGAATGCATTAAATATGGAAATGAGGCTGGGTGAGCTCTCAGCCTGCAGCTCTCTGAACTGCTTGCCCAACCACATAAATTAAGCAAATGGCATGTCAGTGGAAGTTGGCACAGAAAGCCTGTGTTCCTCACAATTTCTTGACGTTTAAATGTTTCTGAGATAATAAAAATCTGATCTTGAAGGAGGGGAGGGAAGAATCAAGAGGTTAATTATCTGCTGACTCGGATGGCTCTGAGATGTGCTTGGTTTTAGCCCGCTCTCATCTTAGCCCAATTACTCTTCCAGTCAAGGCTGACGGGTCCTCAAAACCTATTTCCGCTTCAGACCTTTCTTCCTCTTGCTTAAACACTGCTTTCGACATTTACATAAAATCCTCAGGTTGGCTTTTTCACTCCTCACTGTATCGGGGCAGCACTTGGTTATTCATTTTCAATAGGAAGAACTCACACTATTAATGCCAGGGAACAACTGCTGAGAATTAGTCTGTTAAACACATGTTCTCTCTCCTCCCACTATAGGTTAAGTTTTCGTCACCAACTGCAAACTGTCAGCACCTCTGCCCACTGCTATGGCAAGATGCCTCCTGACTGAGGAGGATTTGATCTTTCCACAAAGAGTGCAGCCCTCATTTCCCCCATTACTTCATTTGTCCACATTCAAAAAGTGAAACTTTGAGCTTATGCCTTGGGATTCTGTGTGGACCTCTCTCCTGACCCATCACTCTTATTTCGGCCTCCTGTCCTGTCTTCTGCATCCTGCAGAGAGGTCTCACTGGAGGCTCTTTGCAAAGTCTCCTTTGTGGTTAACTTTTCTCTGCAGTCCCTCCAGGACCTAAAGACCATTTTCTCCTCAATCCCAAGTCTACAATGTCTAGCTTAAGGTCAGCCTGGCACCTAGAGCTTATACCTAAGCTATCCCGAGAACAAGCTCTGTCCTTTCATTTACGCCTCTGCCACCAGCACTTACTGGCTGAGCCTTCTCTGCGGTAACCACCAGCTCAGGGCCTTATCACCTAGTCTGTCTGTGCTCACTGCATCCTCCACAACAAGCTGTCTCGGCACAGACCCTGGCTCCCTGCTCTGGAACCTTCAAATACTCCTTCCTCAAAGGCTGCCTTGGTGGCTGTCCAAAGTTCCTTCTAGAAGAGGGTGATAGATTTTGAATAATAAAAAGGATGCGGTAGCCAAAAGCAAATTAGAAGAAAGAGTTAAGCACACAATCCAGTCTCTTCACTAAACAAGTCTTAGACTAGCCATCAATTGCTGTGAATTTTGAATCTTCAAGAAGGAGAGGGTCAAGCAGCATTGTCTCCAATGTTTGCCAGCAGAATCCTGGAGTTCTGGAAGGGTGTCTGTCACGGGGGATCAGTTTTAGGGTTGTGCTCTGGATATCCTGGGTACACTGAGAGGTCCCCACTTGCTGTTTGTAATCATTTGCTAGACTTGGCCATTGTTCCTTTAGTCTGCAGGACCTCTTCTCTAGGGATCCCTCAATACCTCCAGGCCAAGTCCTTAGCCAGCTCTTTATGGTCTCCTCTTTGCTCCCACTGGACACCCCTGTCCAACCCCTGATACTGGGTAAATGACCTGAGGTTTAGCACCTGAGAAAGCCAGATCCAATTTCCAGCTCTGTCATTTACTTGCTGCGTATTCTTGAGCAAACCACTCGGTAGCCCTGCACTTAATTGTACTCATCTGTAAAATAGGTACAATAAAATGGCCTGTCGTTTTGTTGGAAGGATTCGGGGATATGCAAATACAAAAAGCATCATGATGATTATGACAATGACAGTGACAATAAAAATGGTCATGTTGACGACACTGGGGATGAAATCTTCAGTGGCTGGACCTCACGTATGTAACAGATGGGACACAGGGCACTTTTCAACTGTCTGTAAAACGAAGTGTGGGGTTTGATTATATGATGGGTAAGGAAGTATTAGGAATATATGCAATGTTCTATCTGAAATATAGCTCATATTTAATCAGTACTGGTTCTGTTTTCCTTTAGTTTCTTATAAAACAGACCTAATTCTTGAACAAAAGGGTTAGCTGGCTTTACTTCTGAATTAGAGCCAGGAAAGTGGAGAGAGAAATTGGTATTGATAGAAAAACATGGATTCCTAAGTAGAGGAGAGTCGTATTAATAAAGATCAATTTGTCCTCTGGTTCGATTGCTACCTCATTTTGAGTTGCAGTGTCCTCTAACAACCACAGTGGGTTATCGACATAATATCTCAGCTTTTTGAAACTCCTATCTTGGGCAGAATTTTAGAGCTGGTGTTTGTTGTTGTTGATTAATGTGATTAGTTGGGGAGAGCTGTACTGTGAGAGTGACAGAGATGGATGGGTAAGAAATAAAGAATGTGGATAAGAAATGGAACCATGGTGTGTGGCCCTTTTAACTCTATAAATATGCAAACCCATGCAGAGTCAAGGTGGGGAGAGGAATACTGGTGATTTGCCAAGATAAGAGGTATGAATCAGTGGCAAACAGAATGAAAAACCCATAATGCTCAGTTTGCCTATTTAGTATCTGTGTTTGAACGAAATCTGCTCTAGCTCCAAGTAGTTAATAGAAATCTTTTATTATAATCTGCCTCTTAAATGCCCTCTCCCTATACCCAGTTCAAATAGAATTATAATTGCTTAAAAAATAAAGTAAAAGTTGACTATTAAGAATACCTTATTTACTCATTTGAGGATTTCTTCAGTGTTGAGGTTCACTGTTCAAATACCTAATACTGCATGATTATTGTTCTTTATCTTCTACTGAAATGCAGCACTTTATGGAGATATTAGCACATGGTTCTAGAAATGTGAGGTCCTTCTTAATTTATTCTAGACTATATAGCAGCCCGATAGAGCCTTTAAAAATCACATGGAACAAATGACATCAAAAATTCAAAAGCTTTCAGGCAGAGTCACCAATCTTTTTCATGTATAATATATAAGAATGCTGGGCATGCTGACACTGAGTACCGGCCCAAAGGCAAGCCTCACTTCCACAGCAACGCAGTGATCTCAAGATTTGTGCCTGCCCTGGATTGTCTAATATTTTCTCCAAAAGGAAAACTTCTAGCATTGCATCAAGACCCAGTAAAGGAAAAACAAGTGTACCGGCAGAATTAGACATGAGGTCCCAGGCAAACATTTGTGTAGAAACTGCTTTTCTCACCTTATGTTTAAAAAACATCTTCAACATCCTTTAAAATGCAGGTTGCCATGGTTACAGTTGTTGTTCAGGAGAGAGGTTTCCAAGCATCTCTGAGCTCATCAGTTAATGCCAACAGATCAGAGATTTATGAAAATTGATATTTATAAATGATCGCATCTCCTTTTTTTCCCCCTTCCATATCATAAGTCACATCATCAAAGGCAGCTAGCTAGGTTTACAGAATTATCAATGGTGGTGATTACTGTGGGTCTGGCCTTTTGAAAGACCGAGTAAGTGTCACGTGGACCACATGCTAAAGGTGACCTTTGATCTAAGTCTACATGTGGTGGGTCAATTTCATTTGCTGATGTGCACAAAAACAAAGAATTGTCATTCTGATAAATCAAAGCCATCATCCTTCACCTCCATTGTCATAGATCTGTCCCTGTGACAACCACAATCTTAGTTGCTACTGCTTAGAAAAAACCACACTGATCAAATTTTTTTTAAAAATGTAGCTTTCTACAAAATGAATAATTTAAATTATGGTATATCTAAAGTCATGTGCTATCATGCTTTATAGAAGACCCTTCAAACCTATTTAGCTCAACTTCATGGGATTTTATGTGCTTGAAATTCCATGCTGTTAATGAATTGGTTAAATCAATACTGTAAATGTTCAAGTAAGAAATTAAAGTTCCATCCCTTTTAGTGACTAAGATCCTTTTTTTATGTGTCTATTTTAATATGTGCTCAAAAATTCACAGGAGAGATTCAGACATCAATGTCTACATTTTGACCAGTTTTATTCTGTAATCAGCCTGACTATCTTTCTCATACAGACCTTAGCCCATCATTACAAAATCATAAACCCCACAATACAGACCTCATGGTATCCACTAATTGTTTAGAAATTATTTTTGAAATATCAAAATGTGATTTGACTAAAATAAAATCATTAATTCAGCAACTTCACCAGAATGCAGCCTTTGTAATAATCTCTTTGGTTTTCATTGGCTGTGTTTTAATAAGCTAGGAATAAATTTAACTCAACTAGAGTCACAGGAATTCAGTGTTGCTTGGAGATATAGAATCAGCAAACTGATGAATGTCTATTTTTTTCTGGGGTATTTTTAAAAGTCAGATTATTTTCAGTCTCTACATTGGGCAAAGGGGAGATTTTACCATGACAGAGAAAATAGATAGACTGCCACACATGGAAGGGAAAACTAAGAGTCAAAATTGGACCATGTTGAGTTCATGTTATCTGACCATCCAGGGATTCAGAGTGAAAACAGATTTGGAGCTCAACTGAGAGGTGAAGGTTGAAATTCAGATTCCTGAATTATTGATATATACATAGTTATGTAGGCCCTGAGAGTAAATGCTGTTATCCAGGAGGAATGAACAAAGTGAAGACAGAAGGTGCTTGAGAAGAAAGCACAGCAAGCCTCACAGCCGATTATCCCGGGGCAAAGGGCATCCGAAAGAAGGAGAAGAGGCAACATTTAGGAGGTCGCTGGGGTGGCAGGCAAACACCTTGCTGAAGAAGCCAAGAGCAAAGAATAACGAGGAGGAGAAATGTTTCTCTAACGTACGAGGAGAAGGATGGAGGCCGAATTGCCGCGTCCCTGTTTGTTTCCCTAAGAGACTGTGGGCTCAAGAAATGGAGCTCTGCTTTCTTTATCATATTCCCAGAATTTACCTAACTCCATGCCTGGAACAGAGAACTCACCTTATAGCTGTGTGATTCAATGGAAGAATGAGAAGGTCAAGGTGCAGGATGCCCCAGAAGAGTCAACTCCATGTGTTGGTTGGGGGCTGCAGGTGACCTTTCTCTTAAAAATCTGAGAGGGTGTTGAGGCAGGCTTTCTCTCTTTCACTGCTCGGGTAATGTGGTATTATCCTGAGGGGTCCTTTAGCATTTCCATAAAAAGATAACTCTAGTTCCCTTAAATGATGTGACACAGTTTTCACAATCAACTGCATTTAGACTTTAAAATGCAATTAAAATGTAACTATAATGTAAATTGGGTTAGCGTGAAGATGCTTCCAAAATCTCTCCGACTCATCCAAAATGGGAAATGATACCAAACTGTAGCATCCTTAATATCTCAAGGCCGCCCACACCCTCCCAGTGAATCCGCACGTGGTTCATTACGGGGTTGGTGATCATTATAGGAGAACAACCAACTGATAACATTGGTCTGTTATCTGTAATCATCTCAGTGGTTGATATGAATCACAATAGTGTTAATGAGATGGACTCCGTGGCAATTAGCTATTAAAAAGCAATAAAAAAGGCTCACATTATTCTAAAAAGTCAATTCCGTGACAATCCATGGAGTCAGGATTAGATAATAAGCAAAATGATTGAGAGGAGCATTTTGAAGGAACCACAGTGCCTGATGTCATTCGAGTCCTGGCACCCAGTGTCCTTGATTTGGACAAGATGGTAAGACAAAGAAAAGGATAAAGCCATCTTATGAATTATGACATCTTTAAATTTTAGAAAATCGCTCCTTTGGAAAGAAAGCAGCCCTTATTTTCACCTGCAGTATCCGAGGCAGAGGTTCGGCTGCCTCCCAGATGACAGCGATGTCTATCAGCTTGACGGCAAGCCTCTGGATTCGTATAAATATGTGATGGCCACAGAAACATCTGTGCCAAATGAATAAGGCGTAAAGTAGCACAGGATTTATGGAGGGAGGCAATGAAAAGGAATGCTGTCTTAGCTTGCTTTCTTGTCACCAAGACGCCAAAGTCAAGCAGGTGAGTAAAACTTGATCTAGTCCCATTAGGAGCTTGTTAGCTGCCTGTGGCGCCTTTTATCTGGAGTCTTTGAAAACATCAACCTTTGTGCAACAACCACAACAGAATCAATTTTCTTCAACTTAAAAGAGCACCCTTGATCACCGTGGGCACCTAGGCAACCACTCCCCTAAAGGAAATGCTTTTACCATAGAGGACATGTCACTGTTGTGGAGCGGTGTGTATTTTAGAGTGCCATAGATGGGGCACACTGCCAGGATTAGACCAGAGAAAGGAAGATGCTTCCATTATACTGGTTAGGATGCACATCGGGACTATGGAATGAGTCATAATCAGTCAGAACTCATTAGTGCCTGTGCTTTTAAAGAGCCAGAGACCCTAAAGGTCTTGACTGTTTTGATTCAGCTCCAGGGGCTTTGTAATTCTTTAAATTACACCAACACTGTCTTCAAGACACAAACAAAACCACTTTTGATTGAGGGGTCTTTCCTAATAGAGTTATCAATGTCTGGAATGCTCTTCTTCCCTGGCTAATTCTGACCTACCCTTCACATTCACATCATACCTGTAAGTCCCTAGCCTCAGCTGTGGCCACACAGTGACTCATCTGATCAGCTTCCAGCCATACGGATACCCGAGTCCACTCCACAGATTCACATGCAGTTGGTATTGGGGTGTGTCCCGGATGAGTTTTGGACTTTGAGATTTGGAAAAACTGAGATGCTCCTAAAGCGCAGGCAAGTTTTGAGAACTACTGTTTATAAGACCTCATGCTTATCTCTGATAAAGATGGCCTTCTTGTTCTCAGAGTTTTCTTCCTATGTGCCTCGAACCCTTTTTTCTTAAGAAATTTGCTTTGTTGTTGTTCAGTTGCGAAGTCCTGTCCAACTATTTGTGACTCATTTACTTAAAATTTTTATGCTTTCTCGGCCTTTGAAATGTAAATCCTCTCCCAGCTTCTGCTAGTTTTACTGCTAGCTTTATCTTTCTCAAAACCCTGTAAACCATTCCTTCGAAATGTCATCATCGAAGGAGACTGCCCCCCTATCTCTCTGTCTCAGTGGGAGGGAAGGAGCCCAACTCCTGTAAGTGCTGATTAGCAAAGAGGTGGCCCTGTCACTGACCAACCTGCCAGTATGTTTCCACTAGCTCATCTTGGTGCTTAAAATCCCTCCCACCTTTTGTTTCAGCAGAGTTGGGTTTCATCTCTCTCCTTCACTGTGTGTGTGCTCAGTGGCTCAGTCATGTCCAACCCTTTCTGACGCTGTGGACTGTAGCCTGCCAGGCTCCTCTATCCATGGAATTTCTAAGGCAAGAATACTGGAGTGGGTTGCCATATCCTCCTCCAGGGGGTCTTCCCAGTCTTCCATGGATGGAACCCATCTCTGCTGCATCTCCAGTGAGGGGGATTGTTTACCAGCGTGCCACCTGGGAAGCCCCCTCCTCTACTGCAGGAGTCTTCTTTGCCTATTTGACCCTGTCTGATGAAATTTTAATTTGACCTCTTTTAACTGACCTGAATCGCATGGGTCTAGATTCACATTTTCTGTTTGCATGTCAGTTTCCACCACTCCATCAAGCTTTCCTTTTTTTGTTTTTTGTTTGTCTCTTTGTTTTTTTTTACCTCCTCAGCATCTACCCCAGGGCAGGGTACACGATCGGCCCCCAGTACATTTCCCTTTATATTTAAAACTCTAGTAAAGACGGTAGCTGCTTGATGTGAACAAGTGCCTTATTTGACTTCAGCTCTGGGCACTACTGAGGGCAAGAGGCAGGAGAGAGGCCCTCACGGGAGAGTTACCTAGAGAAAGAATAGAAGGTCACAAGAGGAACTGAGAAAAATGAGAATCCCCCTTTGCCCCTTTCAAATTAGACCTTGGCCTTCACTGCCCCAGACAAACAAAAGATATTAATTCTTGGCTTTTGAACTTCTAAAGGCTTGGGTCTTGGCATTTTAAATGCCATGTAAGGGACTTTCAAGGACAATTTTGACACATGTAATTTTTGCTTTATGACGCTGACTTTAGGAAATGACCCTCTGCCTCTACCTGGACCTCTATTTGAGATGAGTCTCCCCTCTATCCTTTCCTTGTCTAGTCTGCTGCTTTCAAACATTTCTCAGTGAGAGATCACCTGCCTTTCAGTGCTTGGTTACTTTCAAAGCTAGTTCCTTGGAATCAATGTTCTTGAAAAGTAAATGAAATAAAGTTGACTATTTCTACAAAATGGGTCTCAACCCCTTTAATATAATTTGTAATGCTATATGAACATCTCTTTCCCAAATAAGAATTAAACAACTGGATAATTATCTTGGGTTTACTTTTCACAGGCGTTTCTTTCCCTAAGTCATAAAATTTTAATTGGCAAACTTTACATGTGCATGTGTAGTTCAAGATTCCAAGAACCACCTTGAATATGAGAGCATTTAGAGACCTTTTTTTTTTTCAACAGCAAAACCAAATGAAATAGCATGATTTAGCATTTACTTGCAGGTGTTACCAAAAATATATAGAACACATGTGGGGCCAAAACCCTTCATATTTTAAAGGTAAATGATACACAGTGTAACAGTAGCTCCTGGCTGGCAAGATCTGGGTATAATTTATTATTTCATTGTCTGCATGGTGCCTGATAGTTGCTCTCTCAGTGTTTTATTAGTCAGCTTGGCTAAATTCTGCTATGGCAACAAATGACCTCATAATTTTAGTGAATTATATTAGTTGAGATTCATTACTGTCTCGTGTCACAGGTCCATTCCAGATCAGTTTCAACCCCACGCTGCATCGTTTTCACTTCAGGATCCAGGATGAGGAAGCAGCTCCTCTCTAGGACCTGCTAGTCTCATGGCGAGAGGCAGAGATGGCGAAATCGTGGCATGGCCTTTCAAGCTCCTACTTCTACGTGGCGTGGGTGACTCCCACTCCCACTTCATCGGCTGAAGCAAGTCACACATTCAAGCCTGACTCTACTAGGGCAGGGCTTCCTAGGGACAGGCCAGGAAAGGAAAGGAGAAAATATTTTTAATAATAATACAGTTTTTCCCAGTGACAGTTAAGTGAACAAGCTTTATTATTATTATTATTCTTTTTATGTAGAACTTCCTTCTACTCTACCCACTCTGGGATTTATCCTGTTTTCCTAATATAAAACAGTTACGATGTTCATCCTATTAATATTCTAGGGCTACCATTAAAAAGTACCACAATGTAGGCAGTGTAACCAGCAGAATTTTCCTGTCCTGTAGTTCAAGATCAAGGTGATGGCAGGGTTGGTTCCTTCTGAGGCCCTGAGAGAGCCTTTGTTTCATATCTCTCCACTAACTTTTCATGATTTCCAAGCAATCTCTGACTTCCCTTGGCTTAGTCTCTGCCTCTGTGTTCACATACTCTTCACCTTATGTGTATGCCTGTGTCCAAATTTCTACTTTTTATGACGAAAACAGTTATAATGCATTAGAGACAAACCCTAGTCCAGTATGACTTTTTTGCCTGCGTGCTGTGTGCTTAGTCATGTCTGCCTCTTTGTGACCCCCATGAACTGTAGCCTGCCAGGCTCCTCTGTCCATAGCACTGCCCAGGCAAGAACACTGGGGTGGGCTGCCATTTCCTCCTCCAGGGGGTCTTCCCGTTCCAGGGATCAAATCTGTGTCTCCTGCACCTCCCGCATTGCAGGCAGATTCTTTACCAGTGAGCCATTGGGGAAGCCCCAGTCCAGTGGTGATGATGGTTTAGTTGCTAAGTCGTATCCGACTCTTACGATCCCATGGATTGTAGCCTGCTAGGCTCCTCCGTCCATGGGATTCTCCAGGTGAGAATACTGGAGCGGGTTGCCATTTCCTTCTCCAGAGGATCTTCCCAACCCAGGAAACAAACCTGGGTCTCCTGCATTCCAGGCAGATTCTTTACCGACTGAGCTATGAGGGAAGCCCAGACCAGTGTGACCTCATCCCAATTATTTGTAATTGCAATGACATTCGTTCTAAATAACGTCACAGTCTGAGGTACTAAGAACTGGAACTCTAACATATGAATTTTGAAGGCAGTGCAACCATAACAACCACATATCATGTTTATCCAAAATAGTGCCATTTTCTGCTGTGGTGCTGGTGACGTTATTACCAGGGATCACTCTTTCACTTTCAAGAATGTCCTGGACTGGACAGTCTACTAAATGGCTATCCTAAAAGTAATACATGGTCATTATAGAGAATTTGAGAAAGTATAGAAATAGTTAAAGTAGAAAATTTAAAAGGAATCACCTTTAAGTACCAGTGCATTTGAAATCCTACTATCAACGTTTTGGTGTATACACAAAAATTTTTTAATAAAATTGGAACAATGCTATAATGCTGCTCTTGTAACCTGTATTTTTCTTTAATAATATTTTTGTGCATTTTCCTATATACTTAAAAAATTCTTTGGAAGCATGATTCTTAATGACTGCATAATAGTCCATCATAACCACCCTGTAATTTATTTAATGACTTCCTTATTGTGGGTCATTTAGGTGGTTTCCAAGAGAACACTATTTCACAAAGTCACTGTTGGCATATAAAACATCAAACAGCAATTTTAGAAAGACATGGCAAGAATTTCCCACAGTTCTGAGTATGTTCCTCATAACAGTTTAATCAAAAGTGATATTCCTCATGCATATTTCAAAAGGGGCTGGCACTCTTTTTTTGTCTCCTTTCCTTAGGAAGGAAAGGGTTTCCAAAAGCTGACTGCTCTAGACTGAACCACAGATCTTCTCTTTTTATTTGTTTTGCAAAAACTTTCTTACTGATTTTATTTCTACCAGACTAAGTAGCGTGGGTTTTTTTTTTTTTTAATTTTTCTAAACCTATACTGGAAAAAAGTGGCTGTATCCTTGCAACATACCAACACCTCTCAGAAAACACTCCTTGGAATTTCTTCTTCAAATCCCAATTCATTTTACATGTGCTGGGTTAGAAGAATCAGTTTCCAGGTTTAGGCAATGATGGTCATCACCTCAGTGATGCGCTTTAGAGGAGGGTGTGCACTGTTGGAAGGAACAGTGAGTGAGTAGCTTGGACAAGAATGACAGGAAGGGGTATGAGGGACTGTTTCATTCACCAGGTGGGTGGGTGGGGGGCAGTGCGGAAATCTCTGTTGGAGCTTCCCATTTAATTCTGACGCAGCGGCTCTGTGGATGGCCTCAGTCATAGAATATAGTGTATCACTATTGTTTAATTACGTGTCTGTCTCTCTGAAGGGGCTGTGAATTCCTACAAGAATACGCTATTATTTTTCCTTCTTTTTAAGCATCTGGGATAAAGCAGGGTTTGATAAGTTCCGGAGTCACTAAGAATAGTAAAGTTGAATGGTATAGGAATAGGATTGATTTTGCTTTATTATAATCTTTGTACTCATACTACGTGCTTATCACTAGACTAAGCTTAAAGATGAATCAGACGCGATCACTGATGTTGGAAAATGTACCGTTTGCTACAAGAGGTAACACAGCAAGGGAATTTTTTCAGTTCAAAAGTGATGTTTCAACAGTAGAGTTGCATGAAAAGCACTCTAGGACTTAAATAATGTTAGTTCCTGGTAAACTTGGTAAAAATTTTATAAGAAGAAGTTTGTGTACTCATCGCTGCTGCTGCTGCTAAGTCACTTCAGTCATGTCTGATTCTGTGTGACCCCATAGACAGCAGCCCCCCAGGCTCCGCCATCCCTGGGATTCTCCAGGCAAGAACACTGGAGTGGGTTGCCATTTCCTTCTCCAATGGAGGAAAATGAAAAGTGAAAGTGAAGTCGCTCAGTCGTGTCCAATTCTTAGCAACCCCATGGACTACAGCCTACCAGGCTCCTCTGCCCACGGGATTTTCCAGGCAAGAGTACTGGAATGGGGTGCCATTAAGCACCATTAAGTAAGAAGCTTATTTGTTTATTTGTTAATTCATTTGTTTCTTCAGAGGCAAATGTATATTTAGCATCAAATTCGCATCAGGCCAAGGGCTGGGCACTAGAAATACACATGAAATGTAAATAACAACTAGGGTTTATAATCTAGTGGAGATTAGAAACAGGTAATAGAGACAAATACACAATATGCTAAGCGCTGTGATAGGGAAGCAGGACTACCTGGAGATGGTTAAGGGGCAGGGCCAGTTGTACAGATTGTTCATGCCACAAGGCAGTTGGAAAGGGGAGATTAAAATCTAGCCTAAGTGTCTCTCATCAAGTGTCTGTCCTACCTTGAAGATTTCTTACAAGATGGGAAACTTTTTCCTGGTTCCTAAAAGCTGTTCCATGGGACAGAAATAGCTCTGTAAGGTGAGATGTCTGAATGGGACCAGGAGGTTCAGTGACAGTTTCCTGGAGGAAGTAATTTCAAAGCTGAGAGCTGCATCGATAAGACATAGGCAGGTGTGAGTCACTGCTGTAGGTGTGAGTCAGTGTGTGAGTGTGTGAGCAAATCTGGAGCTGAAGGTGACAATGATGTTGCTGGAGAAGTGAAGGGTTTTCCAGACGTGGGAAGCAGTACAGGCAGAGACCCAGAATGTGAGGCATGAAGAGACACATTCTGAGAACCAAAATTATGACAGACGGAAGGGGGAAAGGTGGGGAAGACAGTTAGAAAGAGAAGATGAGGGGGCAACAGAAAGGGGACAAAAATATGAAGAGGAAAACCAAAAGGGAAAAGCGAGAAAGAGTAGGGGTAAAAGACAAAAGTAAAGAAATATGTGGAAGGGAGAAAATAAGAGGGAGCAGTGAAAGAGATGGGAAGAGAAAGAAACCGGGTGTTGAGAGAGAAAGAGATAGAGGCAGGGGAGATTGGAGAAGGAGGGCTAGAAGCCACGTTAAGAGTTTGGTCTTCCTCCGGTGGGCAGCAGGGAGCCACTGGAATGCTTTAGGAAGGGGAGTGACTGGATTAGACACGTGGTATGGAGCTCCATCTGGCTGCTGGGTGCACAGGGGATTTAAGGGAGAACAAGACTGGAAGATAAGAAGATTATAGGGCACAGAGGCTTTTCACCGCCCTCCCTTTGGGTCTTCAGTGAGGCCAAGTAGAGCACAGGGGTGCAGATACTCAGGTGGAGAGAATGTGCTTGTGGGTATGTGGCAGCATCCCGGGTGGAGGGACATACGGGACTCTGGCATCACAGGCGGGTAGGACGGGGCGGGAATGCTGGAAACCAAGACGGCAGGAGTTAGGATGCCCAGGTGAGACTGACAGGCTGCAGGATCACGAAAGGGCTTACACATCGTCCTCAGTGTCAGCCCACTGGAGGCAGTAAACAGGAGACTGGTATCTATTTTGAGTTTCAGTAAAATTGAGTTGAATTCTTTCTCAGTGCTTGCCTATATAAAACAGATCTTCTCACAGTGGTGATCCCATCATGGACCCAATGATAAGGAATACTGAACACATGAGTTAAAGTTAGCACCTTCCCATGAGATGTCAGTGCCACCTCTTATTAAGGGCTTCTTGGTACTTCCTGGTCAAATGAGTATAAATGTGTCTTTTCCGCTTTGTTTGATGGAATGACCCTAGGCATGGAGGCGATCTTAGCACCTTGGTTTCTACCTCCATTAACATGATTTATTGTGAAGCTACAGGAAATTACTTGCTGAATATTTCAATGTGGACAGGAAATAATGTAATTCCATTGTTACCACAGAACCACTGTATCTTGGAGTAAGTTGTCGCCATAGTAACAAGATGAGGACATACTTCTTAAATGTTCAACAATGATTCTATACTTCACGCACATTCAAGTACAGTCAATCCTGTTATTTATAATTGAATTAATTTTCTGATACATTTGGGGTTCACTTTTCAATAGTGATTTTCAATTACCTTAATTTAAGACGATGAGGATAATAAGATTTTCTTTAAGGCACTATTGTTAGAACTGGAATAGAACTCCTTATTGTATAAAGAGGACCTGAACATGGCCTTTAAAAATAAGTAAATATTATTGAATGAGCAAAATAATGTCCTTGAAAATAAATATTAATGATATAAGGGTAACTCTATCTCAGGGTCTTCAAAAATGACACTAACGCTGCCCACCATGAGTCTTGAAATCTGAAGATATTAACTGTATCACAATAACAGTAACACTCTACAACAATAGCTAATACGGTTTGAGAATTTACCAACTGGCAGAATATGCTCAATGACTGTCTTATTTAATCCTCAGGGAAATACTAACAGGTAGGTACTGCTATCATGCCCACTGTGTGGATGTGGACCCTGAGGGACAGAGTCGTCACATACGCTGACCACAGTCATCTGGCTGCAAACAGCAGGGGCGGGAACTGAACCCATATTCTCCTACTCCACAGTCCATGATTTTGTCCCCTGCTCCTGCTCCTCTCCTAGTTCTCCCTGACCATCACAAAGGACTCTGAGTCCACATACTGCTGACTATGTTCTCTCAGCCCTTTGCCTACAGCCATCTCTCTGGTCCCTGAAAGAGTAAAGCTGCAAAGAACAACCAAAGCCTACTGGCTCCTGACCTCCCTTATCCATTCACTGGGCCAGAGCAATGGCTTAGGTGGGTGTGCAGGTGCTGGGCCTAGAGCCATAGAACCAAGGCGAGTAAGGTGGGGTGTCAGCTCCTTACAACTTCAGAGGCCAGTGGGAAGAAGACACCAGGTAAACAGAGAGATGCCCCCTAGCAGCAGCAGCAGCAGTGGGATGTGTACCTTCCAAGAAGGAAGCTCCTTCTCCATGAGCAAGTCAAGTAAAGCTCAGAGGAGAGGGCACTTGCCCTAACCGGCATTTACCAGAAGAAAGGTACTTGATGGAGGGGGAAATATTCATGCTGAGTATTACTAGAACACAGCATATGAAGGCTGTGACAAGATGTGGAATGAGGAACTGATAGGGAATGAGGCTGAGATACAAGTTCAGTCGCTCAGTCGTGTCCAACTCTTTGTGACCCCATGGACTGCAGCATGCCAGGCTTCCCTGTCCATCATCAACTCCTGAAGCTTGTTCAAACTCATGTCCATTGAGTCAGTGATGCTATGCAACCATCTCATCCTCTGTTGTCCCTTCTCCTCCCGCCTTCAATCTTGCCCAGCATCAGGGTCTTTTCCAGTGAGTCAGTTTTTTTGCATCAGGTGTCCAAAGAATTGGAGCTTCAGCTTCAGCATCAGTCATTCCAATGGATATTCATGACTGATTTCCTCTAGGATTGATTGGTTGGATCTCCTTGCTGTCCAGGGACTCTCAAGAGTCTTCTCCAACACCACAGTCCAAAAGCATCAATTCTTCAGTGCTCAGCTTTCTTTATAGTCCAACTCTCCTATCCATATGTGACTACTGGGAAAACCATAACTTTGACTAGATAGACCTTTGTTGCCAAAATAACATCTCTACTTTTAATATGCTGTATAGATTTGTCAGAGCTTTTCTTCCGTGATTTTGGAGTTCAAGAAAGCAAAGTCTGTCACTGTTTCCATTGTTTCCCCATCTATTTTCCGTGAAGTGATGGGGCCAGATGTCATGATCTTAGTTTTTTGAATGCTGAGTTTTAAATCATCTTTTTCCCCTTCCTTTCAGAGGTGCTTTAGCTCCTCTTCACTTTCTGCCATAAGGGTGCTATCATCTGCATATCTGAGGTTATTGATATTTCTCCCAGCAATCTTGATTCCAGCTTGTGCTTCATCCAGCCTGGCATTTCTCATGACGTACTCTGTATATAAGTTAAATAAGCAGGGTGACAATATACAGCCTTGATGTACTCCTTTCCCAATTTGGAACCAGTTCTTTGTTCCATGTCTAGATCTAACTGCTTCTTGACCTGCTAACAGATTTCTCAGGAGGCAGGTAAGGTGATTTGGTATTCCCATCTCTTGAAGAATTTTCCACAGTTTGTTGTCATCCACACACTCAAAGGCTTTAGTATAGTCAATGAAGCAGAAGTAGATGTTTTTCTGGAATTCTCTTGCTTGTTCTATGATCCAACGGATGTTAGCAATCTGATCTCTGGTTCCTCTGGCTTTTCTAAATCCATCTTGAACCTCTGGAAGTTCTCAGTTCACATACTGCTGAAGCCTAGCTTGGAGAATTTTGAGCATTACTTTGCTAGGGTCTTAGATCAGTGCAATTGTACAGTGGTTTGAACATTCTTTGACGTTATCCTTCTTTGGACTGAAATGAAAACTGACCTCTTCCAGCCCTGTGGCCACTGCTGAGTTTTCTAAAATTGCTGGCATATTGAGTGCAGCACTTTCACAACATCATTCTTTAGGATTTGAAATAGCTCAGCTGGAATTCCATCACCTCCACTAGCTTTGTTCGTAGTGATGATTCCTAAAGCCCATTTGACTTCACACTCTAGGATGTCTGGCTCTAGGCGAGTGATCACACCATCATGGTTATCTGGGTCATGAAGATCTTTTTTGATTGCTTCTTCTGTGTATTCTTGCCACCTCTTCTTAATATCTTCTGGTTCTCTTAGGTCCGTACTATTTCAGTCCTTTACTGTTATTTTCCTCTATTTCTTTGCATTGATCACTTAGGAAAGTTACCAGGGACCAGATCAAAAATGACTTGAAGTTCACATGGAGATGCTCAGAACTTTTGTAGCAGGGAGCCCTACTGAACTTTAAGGAGTTTTACATATTTTTATTGGTTTTATTTTTTAGAGAAGTTTTAGATTCATCACAGCAAAATTCAGCAAATGAAGAGAGATTTTTCCATATACTCACCCACATCCTCCTAGACATGTGTCGCCCCTTCCGTTACAAACATCCCTATTGAAGTGGAACATGTGTTACTACTCGTGAAACCACTCTGGCACATCATTGTCATCCAAAGTCCATAGTTTACCTAATAGATTTACTTTTAAAAGGCCACTGACAGTAATCGGATTGGAGCAGACAGGAAATAGAGGCAAAGCAGCCGAGTTAGAAAACCACCGTCAGTCTCCGGAAGGCGAGATCAGCCCTTAAACTGGAACCTTTAGAGAGAATGTGGATGGAGGCGTGGGAAGTGTTTAGGAGACAGAATGAGCAGGTTTTGCCACGTGATTGACTGCAGGAAGTGACTCCTACCAGGGCTCAAACATGCCATCTCTCCACCTCTGGAGTTCAGGGTTACAGGACTTGTTTTTTGTAGTTTGAATATGACACTTAAAAAAATATTCATGTCCTCCTTTGTTCTTTGATTATGACCCCAATTTTGTATTCCCAGCAAAGTCTTGCTTTTCCAGTTATTCCTGCAACTTGAGATGCCCATGAAATACCATTCTGGTCAATGAAATATAAGCAGATATCTATGGAAGTTCCTGGAAAAAGAGTGACTTTCCCTACCCCTATTATTTAAAAAAAAAAAAAAAGTGACACAAATTGTTGTCACGTAACCTTCTCCTCACTCCTGCCTTGACCTTGGTATGATGGATATGCTAAGTTTCTGCAGCCTTTTTGTGACCAGGAGGGAAAGACTGAAAAAATTGCAGACTCACTGGCTCTGACATAGCTGAAAGGGTCAAGTCTTTGCCTACATTTAAGCTTCTTGCTCCGTGAGATAAACAACCCCCTGCACTGCATAGGACACAGTGGCTGAATTTCCTATTACACTGTTTTACATAACCTTCCTGGCCTCAGTAGATTCTGTCCCTCTCCCTGGAACAGTCTTTTATTGGTGGCAAGTATGACTATTGTCATCCTTTGAGTCTCAGTTTCAATTTCACATCCTTTGAGGAACTTTCTCTGATCACTCTGGCCAAAAGTGGGGCCTTCTGCAGTGAAATGTCAATGACAGCCTTGAGGGCAGAGCACAAGTCAGCCTGTTGCTAGGATCTGGTGTCGGGTCTCCTACGTGGTAGGCATTGTAGGCAGACGCTTTACCGCCTGAGCCACCAGGGAAGATCCAAGTGCAATAACTACTTGATAAATATTGAATGAATAAATAAATGAATAAGGGAGGGAGAGCATGATGTCTAAAGTGAATCAGAGATCTGGAATGATTCTTTCAATCTGTAGTCATTTCTTCAGGAAAAAAAATAAAACAAGTGTAAAGCGGCAAGGCAACAGGATGTTTGCTGAACCGCGTTTACTGGAATTCCATCACCTCCACTAGCTTTGTTCATAGTGATGATTCCTAAAGCCCATTTGACTTCACACTCTAGGATGTCTGGCTCTAGGCGAGTGATCACACCATCATGGTTATCTGGGTCATGAAGATCTTTTTTGATTGCTTCTTCTGTGTATTCTTGCCACCTCTTCTTAATATCTTCTGGTTCTCTTAGGTCCGTACTATTTCAGTCCTTTACTGTGTCCATCTTTGTATGAAATATTCCCTTGATAGCGCTAATTTTCTTGAAGAGATCTCTAGTTTTTCCCATTCTGTTATTTTCCTCTATTTCTTTGCATTGATCACTTAGGAAAGTTACCAGGGACCAGATCAAAAATGACTTGAAGTTCACATGGAGATGCTCAGAACTTTTGTTGCAGGGATCCCTACTGAACTTTAAGGAGTTTTACATATTTTTATTGGTTTTATTTTTTAGAGAAGTTTTAGATTCATCACAGCAAAATTCAGGAAATGAAGAGAGATTTTTCCATATACTCACCCCCATCCTCCTAGACATGTTACATGCCCCTTTCGTTACAAACATCCCTATTGAAGTGGAACATATGTTACTACTCGTGAAACCACTCTGGCACATCATCGTCATCCAAAGTCCATAGTTTACCTAATAGATTTACTTTTAAAAGGCCACCGACAGTAATCGGATTGGAGCAGACAGGAAACAGAGGCAAAGCAGCCGAGTTAGAAAACCACCGTCAGTCTCCGGAAGGCGAGATCAGCCCTTAAACTGGAACCTTTAGAGAGAATGTGGAGGGAGGCGTGGGAAGTGTTTAGGAGACAGAATGAGCAGGTTTTGCCACGTGACTGACTGCAGGAAGTGACTCCTACCAGGGCTCAAACATGCCATCTCTCCACCTCTGGAGTTCAGGGTTACAGGACTTGTTTTTTGTAGTTTGAATATGACACTTAAAAAAATATTCATGTCCTCCTTTGTTCTTTGATTATGACCCCAATTTTGTATTCCCAGCAAAGTCTTGCTTTTCCAGTTATTCCTGCAACTTGAGATGCCCATGAAATACCATTCTGGTCAATGAAATATAAGCAGATATCTATGGAAGTTCCTGGAAAAAGAGTGACTTTCCCTACCCCTATTATTTAAAAAAAAAAAAAGTGACACAAATTGTTGTCACGTAACCTTCTCCTCACTCCTGCCTTGACCTTGGTATGATGGATATGCTAAGTTTCTGCAGCCTTTTTGTGACCAGGAGGGAAAGACTGAAAAAATTGCAGACTCACTGGCTCTGACATAGCTGAAAGGGTCAAGTCTTTGCCTACATTTAAGCTTCTTGCTCCGTGAGATAAACAACCCCCTGCACTGCATAGGACACAGTGGCTGAATTTCCTATTACACTGTTTTACATAACCTTCCTGGCCTCAGTAGATTCTGTCCCTCTCCCTGGAACAGTCTTTTATTGGTGGCAAGTATGACTATTGTCATCCTTTGAGTCTCAGTTTCAATTTCACATCCTTTGAGGAACTTTCTCTGATCACTCTGGCCAAAAGTGGGGCCTTCTGCAGTGAAATGTCAATGACAGCCTTGAGGGCAGAGCACAAGTCAGCCTGTTGCTAGGATCTGGTGTCGGGTCTCCTACGTGGTAGGCATTGTAGGCAGACGCTTTACCGCCTGAGCCACCAGGGAAGATCCAAGTGCAATAACTACTTGATAAATATTGAATGAATAAATAAATGAATAAGGGAGGGAGAGCATGATGTCTAAAGTGAATCAGAGATCTGGAATGATTCTTTCAATCTGTAGTCATTTCTTCAGGAAAAAAAATAAAACAAGTGTAAAGCGGCAAGGCAACAGGATGTTTGCTGAACCGCGTTGACATGGCTCTTGGTGTCTGTTGAACAACTAAGCCAGCTCAGAAATAATGACTGTGTTGTTGCTGCCTGTAATGACATCATCATCTGTGACATACCAGGAGTGCTCCCAGCACCGTGACTTTCCAAAGCTCCGGTCTTCCAAATTGCATACCCTCTCTGATAGCGACTCTCTCCTTTTCATTAAGCTTGGCAGAGTCATAAGTGCTGGGTTTCAAACAGTAAACATCACACCAAACTCTATTGCTGCTGAGGCCAGCGATCGGTGGCCCGCACGGGACCGGTGTCAGCCCTGTCTGAGCGTATTAGGGAACGAGGCGGCATGGCAGCTCATGGTACCCGGACAAGCAGGTTCTCACTGTAATGAAAGCAGAGCTGGCCAGCCTACTGCTTTGTGCTGTGTCTCCCTTCATGTAGACCAATAAATGAATCAGATGAGCAGCACACGGACAGAGCCCCAAAATGAACACAATGTCCCCGTGCTCATATCAGCTTCCCTGCTAGTTCAGCTGGCAAAGAATCCACCTGCAATGAAGGAGACCCCAGTTCATCCCTGGGCTGGGAAGATCCCCTGGAGAAAGGAAAGGCTACCCATTCCAGTACTCCCACCTGGAGAATTCCATGGGCTGTACTGTCCATGGGGTCGCAGAGTCGGACATGACTGAGCACCGTTCACTCACTCACTCAGGGAGAACCCTCTGTTTGTGAGCAGGCCACCTGGATTGCAAACCTCGTGATGTCAGGATAGAATGGAACCATGTTCCTGCCGCTGTTCTCCAGGCACTGAGGGGGCTCCTCCATCTCCACTACCTGCCCTGCACAGCACAGGGGGAGCAAGCTCCCTAGCTGCTGTTATTGGGGGAGAGGGCCATTTCTACCAACATTTTGCAAAAGAGGATGCTGCTCTTGAAACAGACACCTGAATGGATGGAGCCTTCTGCTCATGGGAAATGAGCTCATTCTGACAGCAGGAATCTTGTGCAATTTTTCATGGAAAAATAGACAAATAGATGGTCTGGGTGTCTCTCTTTTTCCTTTTTCTTTTTCCTTTGCTAGGATCTAGGCATAGTATAAGTGACGTGATGTAACAACTGCAGGGAATAGATACTTATTCAGTCAGAACATCATGATGTGCCTGTGATGTTCTGGGTCGAGAGCTGACGGTGCCTACGTTTAAATTTATTGCTGATCATATGTTCCTATCACCTCAACTAGAACATAGGAAATGGCAGATGGATAGGCTAGAGTGCTGTCTTAATTTTTCTTATATTCTGCCAGGACAATGCCTAATCAAGTCAGCATCATTTATAAATAAAGTATCATGTTGATTAAATTATGTTCACTTATGTGGTAACTTTGACTCTTTCAAAGGGTATGAACTACAGGAAAAAAAAAAAAAAAGATACCATCAACATCCAAATCAGTAAAAGCCTAGCTCAATTCCTCATGGAAGAAATCTTCACACTCACTTAGTACCTCCGTAGGCTGATTTTGGCCAGGAAGGGAGACAAAGAAAAAAGGAGGGGCTTGTGGGCCAAGCATTTGCTATATTCTCACCATGATCAAATAGGTGATTTCATTTTATCCTTCCCCAAAATGGATGGAAGGTCTTACCAGCCTTGTCTCATATAAGAAGAAACAGCTCAGAGGGTTTAAGTGCCTGAGTCAAGCAGCTGGTCACTAACAGAACCGAAACCGAACGCAGGTCTGCCTCACTCCATTTCCTGAGTCACAGGATTGGGCCATGCCTGGATCCTAGCTTCCCAGCCCACAGCAGTTTCAAAGCAGCCAAATCCAAGAACTAGCTAATCTTGTTAAAAGCAGACAGGGACAGCAAGGATGAGTGGCAGCTGAGAGAGTCTTGAAGTGGAGAAGGAGATAAGAAAAGTACAGAAAGCACACAGAGAAATACCCAGCAGAATGAAGTCACTGAACATAGGACATATGATCCATCCATACCCCTCAGTCTTGGAGAGTTTAACACAATTCAGTTTGAAAAGCCATGATGACAAGCGCCACCTTTTCAGTAAAAAAAGATCCGTCATTCTCAGGGTCCTGCGGGCGGGAGGAGGAAGTGCAACAGAGTCTGGTCCTTTGAATGGACACCAGAACCCTGGACATGGACCAGTGTCCTGAGGACCAACACAGGTGGAGAACCGGAAACTCCATGAGTACATGACTGAAAGCAGACAATTCCAATGTGAGCCAAAGGACAGGCCCCTACCCTGGCTGGTACTGACAGTCATCACTCCTGAGTGGGAAACTAAACGGATATATTTTCTTTACCAAAAAACAAACAAACAAACAAAAAAACTATACCATCCACCCTGCTTGCATAACCTATTGTGGAGTCAGAATAACAGACTTAAATTTCAACTTCTATAAAATCCACTGAGGCAACTGTTCAGCAGAATCTACTAAAAGTGAGCCATTAATTCAATGGCTAGGTATATACCCAACAGAAATGTGTATTTATTAGTAATGTTCACTCAAAGATACTCTCGAGAATGTTACTATAATACTACTTATAACGGGCAAAAACTGAAAATGATCTCAATTGTTCTTACTACCAGGAAGGATAGGGTGTGGTATATTCAGAGATGGAACCACTGTAATGTGATCCTACATGTGTCCCAAACAGTCTAGACAGATCTCACCAACTTAACACTGAGCAATACATTTTAAGGAGCCAAATACAAAATGTGTGTTGTATGATTCCCTTTATGTTATGCACAGAATGGCCACATAACACATGATGATAGAGGTCAGGGTTGATCACACGCGGGGGATGTGGAGTTAGTGCCTGGAAGGTGACATGAAGGGGGTTCTGGGGAGAGAGGGGTGTTTTCCTTGTGATCTGAGTGCTCACCTCATGGGTGTATTTAGTCTGTAAAAAGAATTACTGAACTCCTGGATGGTTATGATTTTTTACTATTGCATCTTCAAGAAAAAATTTCTAAAACTCTCAGCTTTACTACTGCACTGCTTCAGAGAAATGTACCAGTGACGCTTTTCCTCCTCTATAATGACCATGCAAACACCTTGTTGGCATGGCTGTTGGGAGAATTAGTGATGGGGCGCACACAGCACTGAACCAGTGCCCTTCTCAGGTGGGAAAACAACAGAAATGAGACTCTTTTTAACACTGGAGGAAACACACACAGAACTAGAAGGCTTCGGGCCTTGTTCTTTCACATTTCCAAGAGTGCATGGAATGCATATATCCAATTAGCTGTACTGTTTACCCCTTACCAAGGTTGAGGGTATATTTCCATGGATGACAGCTGTGCAGCACACTGAGAACAGAGATGTTCCAGACCTAGAGGGTATGAGACAGGTGGAGACGGGAAGCTGGTGGCACCAGATGGAAGCAGAGCTGAAGTGGAAATGGACGAAGAAACTATCAGAACAGGGACACCATGGATTTAAGCCTATCCGGTGCTGGAGAAAGTCAGCTTGCCTTCCTGAAATGTGCTGGTAGACCAGTTTTGACTGTTTGTGTGGAGGTTGAAGTTTCATACAGGGTAACCATTGTTGTCATATATAATAATGTATGCACATATGTACACATATATATGCTTATGTACATATATATTCATGTAAAGGTTTATAAATGGTGATACTCTAGAGGGAAAAAACTAAACGCCATTCACTGGGGAGAGCAGAAGAGGTTTTTAACTATTTTTTTGAGTCACAGACTCCTCTGGCAGTTGGTAAACCTTGTGGCATCCTACTCAGAAAAATACTTCCAGTGCCAATAAAAAAAAAAGATACATTGGATTATAAGTGCAGTCGATCTGTGAACCCTTTTGGGGTCTGTAGTCCCCATGTTAAGAACCCCTGGAACTCAAGGATGGCCATTCCAGCAGCATGTCATGCCACACAGCCTTTCTATATGATGCCGAAGAAAGGTATCTGGGGATAGGCCAGATGTTTCTGAGACACTGGTGAGTGCCAGAGGGCCATGTGTGGGTAGTTAGTGCATGTTTAGGACAGAGCGTCTCACGGTGGGCCCCAGAACTGGGGGCGTCAGCAGAACCAAGGTGCTGGCTAGGATGGCAACTCTCAGTCTCCATTCCAGAAGCGGCAACTCCAGATCTCTGAAGATGAGGCTCAGGAATGTGCGTTTTCACAAATCCGTATGTACTTCAAGGGATAAAAAGCACGGTCCTGGATGTCAACAACTGTTATCTCAAGTGGGGGAAACTAGGGAGACTTTTCTCTTGTTAAATACATGCTTTTTCTTTAACGTATTTATAATGAACATCTATTATTCTTATAATAAGGGGAGAAAAGTCACTCAAAAAAAGACAAGACAGATTTATTCTATGGGATTTTAGGAATGATTTCCAGATGCAAATAACAAAATAAAAGCACCACTCATGAGGAATTTCAAGTTGTCAAATAAATCAGCCCCAAATTGAGCAACACGGAGCCTGTGAATTGTGTATACTAACACACAAACATCAGCATTCAAAGAAGAAATTACTAAGAAAATTTGTATTTGGAATGAATTTGAGACTAGAAGGCCAACAGTGAATATAGCTGTTATACATTTCTGAGCTGCCAGGAAAAAAATAAATAAATAAAAGATTTTAAATCCA
The DNA here is from genome assembly GCA_006408675.1 of Madoqua kirkii. Lineage (NCBI taxonomy): Eukaryota > Metazoa > Chordata > Mammalia > Artiodactyla > Bovidae > Madoqua > Madoqua kirkii. The sequence goes on along the minus strand of SJYC01032504.1, from coordinate 4,399 downwards.
CAGCAAAGAAGGACTAAACTAAAAATCCCTAGGCATGGATCCGGCAGGATTTGTGTTCAAACTGGGAAAGACATAGAAAGAGACTTCTGAGAGTTTGTTCCCTCAAGCCTGTTGCTGGTGCAAAATCAGCCCATTCCCTGAAAGAGAGCTTCTCCACCCGCTCTGCATGGCCCCCTCTACCTATACGGCCTGCGGAGCTTCCTCTGGGACGCATGGTCTCTTGTCTCAATGGAGAGCACAGCAGCTTCAGTAAAGAGGAACTTTGTCAAGGGGAGAGAAAATAGTCCCTTTATTTTCACAAAAGGTCTCCTGACCCACAGATACACCCAATGCCCAGGTGGCTTTCCTCAGCCCCCTCTGGAGGCCCAATGCTCCTGGCTCAGAAGGATTTCCCTCTGCTTGCTTCATCCCTGCCACACAGCTACCCGCCAATGCCGCCTGTCTCCCCATAGGCACGGCTGCCCCTGCGTCTTCTCTCCAGGCCACCTGCTGTCCCCTGCTCAGGCAGCATTTATTGCCCACCCAGCTGTTGACACAGCTTCCATCTGGGTCTCTCCTGCTCCTGGTTTTCTCAGCCCTCAGGTATGACCCATTGAAACCAGACTAATCTTCCTAAAACACAAATCTGGTTATACCATTCCATTCCCCCGTCTATACCTCTGTCACTGTAGAGGAACGTCCAAATTCCCTGAAGCTGTTTTTATAGTTCCTTGATTTCCACCATTAATAATCTCTCTAATTTTACATCTGAGGTGTTGTCCATGTCGCACAGCCATATCCAGTTATTCTAAGCTCTCTTGACATACCACCCTCTCTCTTGCCTTCAGACACTGGATCATGCTTCTGCCACCACCTGGAAGATTCTCTCTCCTTCCGTCTCCTTGCCCAGTGGTACACATCAGTCAGGAATCCTCTTGGCAATCAATTCTTACCTCGTCAGTGTCTCCTCACTCCCATGGTTCTCTATCATGGTGCGCATCTGCCTGGTCATTGGTCTGTGTAGGGGGAATATATGGGCAGTAGCCAGTGCAATGCTGAACACATACTGGCTCGATAAACATTTCTGAGTCAACGAATGAGTGAGGCCCAGTTGTGCAGCACAGGATGAATATTTGCCTGCCCAAGAGGCCTAAACTGAGGCATTTCTTCATGTCATGATCCAAATCACCCAAGACAACAGGAAGTGCTAGTGTCTCAAATGAAAGACTCACAGATGGAAGCCACCTTGCAGTGAGGGTCTCATGTCCACCATCTCCCCACTACTGCCCACACAGGCAGGCCAAACCCAGATGCCTCCCGAGAGGCACTGTTCCCAGGGATCCAGCCCCACAGTGAAGTCTCTTGCCCATGACTCAGTTTGGAATGAGTGTTAGTTTCATCCCCCACCATCTTCAGAAATCAGTCTGTTGGCCTGTTTCTGTCTCCGCACATTTCTGCCTCGATCTTCGTCCCAGCTGGGACTGGAGGGCTGATCGTGAAAGCACCAATCCATTCCCCACGGTGCCCTGGGCCTGCTCCTGTACAGCCCTTATTGACTGAGTCAGCTGTGGCCTCGGGGCTGAGAAAAACTAGCAGTGATAATCTGTTAATTACACCAAAGTTGGCCCTACCTGCTTTCACTTTGTTCCTCCTGGATCCCTTTGAATGGGGTTGTCAGCAGAGGTACTGACCCCCCCCCCCCAAAAAAAACGTGTAGTCTGAAGTGAGAAAGTAACTTTCCTTACAGAGAAGGGAGTTGTTTTTGCTTGTCAACACGTGGTCTACTAAGACATGACCTCTGGCCTTGACTCATGTGCAAACACGCAGATCAAATAAATGTCTGTGAGGTTAGCCTCATTTCTCTGCACTTCACAGAGAATCTTATCTCTGCCTTTCTCATTTTCCAGGTAGAACTGGCACAACTGTCACAGAATTTGTCAGCCTTGGGAAACTGATTTGGAATTTTTGTGTGAAGGAGAAGAGGCATGGAGGAACTCAAAGAGCATAGATTCAAGATCTGAGTCCACTTTTCACTGGTTGTGGGACCTTACACAAATTACTTCATGCCCTGAAACGAGCAGAGCTGTCCAAAAATGACCCCTGGTGCCCACTCTGGACAAGAAATAAGCTAAAGCCTGGGGTGAATGGGTACACCACTTCCCCACTGGAGATTCACACCAGCACCTCTCCCCAGGGGCCAGGTACCTTGACCCCATCCAAGGTCACATTCTACGGGCCCCAAGGTCACTGCTATGCTGGAGCCAGCTCTTACTGCTTCATGAAAGCCAAGTGTAAAATGTCAAATATGCAATAATTTTGCAAATTGGCAGCTTTCAATTGACCACTGCAGGGGTACTTACACCAAAGAAAGTAGCAAACACTACATACGAGTCATAGAAGTTAGTGCTCCCTTACCCTAAGAGCCAGTTTACCAGTATACCTCTGCCCCAGGCATCAGGTGTGGGAATCTGGAATCTTAGATGCCTTCTATAAACTCAGGCTGCCAGATACCCCCGGAAGTCTGATTACCTGTCCACTGGCCAACTAAGAAGGAAGAGCTACAGGAGCAGAGCGCATCTCCTGGCAAACCTCTCTGATATGCTCAGCTGTCTGACCAGTCCTGGCATCACTCTCTGCAGGATAATGGGGAAAGGGGAGCAGCGATTCTAATCTTTGGCTGGCCCCTGGCTCCTATGTGTCCTCTGCCTCCAAAGGCCTTCCCCTCCCCCCACGCCATGTGCTTCTTTGAAATTCATCCGGAGCTCTAGCGCAGGGCAGATGGCAAGCTGCAGGAGCTCAGCTTACACAATGACTTAGCCTGTACCACAAGTAGACTGTCTTGCCCAGTGCTCGGCCTCCACTTCTTCAGTGGAAAATGGGGACATAATATTGGTTTCTGAGAATATGCATGGTTTCTGCATGTGAGCATATATGCAAATAGCAAAGACCCATGAAAATGAAGCATTCACTTATGTCACTGCACAGAAATCATTTACGAGTCCTATTCCAGTACCGTCACTTTTTTACCTGCGTTACCTTGAGCAAGTAACTTAATTGCTCTCAATTTCAATTTCCCCATCTGAGAAACGGTTGTTATAAGGCCTGCCCTGGAAAACAAGGATAGTCATGCTCGGCTTAGATCCGAACACTCATTTGATGTTAAAGATTTCTAGTTGAATTTGAAAATTCCTCAACTCTCCTACCTCTAGGGTGATAATTTAAGCTGAAATGCCAGATCCTTTAATGTTCACAAATAATTAAATATAAATTCAGTCTGAGGCCAAATGTACATAACAATAAAGCCCTGGGACCCTTTCACATTGAGAACTGAAAGGGTGATAAACTCAGGGCTAAAAATATTGCTTCCTCTACAGGCTAAGATGCCTTTATATGCTGGATGTATATCATGGAGGGGATTTTTGCATATATATGTATTTGGCGAAGAACCAAAACAACTCAATTATGTTTTACCATTAATTAAACTTTGCAGAAAGAGGGCAACACTTGCTAATAGTGAATATAAGCTTTTATTAGACTTAGTCAAAATAAGTTAGAATTAACTCTGTTCAGTTGTGATCAGAAGTTTCGAGTTTTTTATTTGAGTAGATTTAAAATATCATTGCATATATAAGCAGATGCACAAATACAGGCACTGTCTTTGCTCACTCTTTCCCCCTCTTTCTCTCTCTCTCCTACTCCCTTTTACTCTTCCTCTTTCCACACACACACACACACACACACACACACTCACACAAAATCAATCAGCATCAAATCTATCACAATCTGCTAAGGATGCTTATATGACCTGACATAATGGTTGACTGCCAAGCAATTTATCTGGTAGCCTCTCTGCCACTGTGGAAAATTAAAATTTGTTGGAAACATAAAGACTGGTCATATAATGCTCTGTTAACTCCTTTCTAACAACCAACCAGCTATGATCACTTAAATTAGTAACCAATGAATACCTTAGTCAACCAGCCATAGACCTGGCTAGAATTCAAGTCAAAGAATATGTGAGTCCCTACTATGTGTTAATAGATCACTCACTATTCTTGGTAAATTACAGTTAATGTGGAGATAAAAAAAATAAAAAAGAAACTATTCTGCTGCCCAAAATGTATTGTATCACCTAAGAGGTATAAACAAATGTGTAAAGGAGATCAAAGACAAACTTTCATGGAGGAGACTGTATCAAAAATACGCTTTAGCCCAGCACTGCCTAACAGAAATATAACATGAACCATATGAATAAGTTAAAATTTTCTGGTAGACACATTAAAAAAAAAGGAAAAAACCATATGAGGTTAATTTTAATTATACCAATATATCCAAAATAATTTTATTGCAATATGACATCTGTATAAGGATTATTAATGAGATACGTTCCACTCTTTTGTGTGCGTGTGTATACTGTTTT